>SNQJ01S0201489.1:0-16760 GCA_010110895.2 Picea sitchensis | reverse complement strand
TTGGAACCCTCTCCATGTGAACAGACGCTGTCAACACTTGAATCTGATAACCAATTTAGTGTTATGGTTGAGATTGAAAAGATTGGGCTGTTTGACATGGATCATAATCTAGAAGAGCTACTCTCCTTTCTCATTCTAAATCTCATCATGACATATAACATCGGTTCTTACATCAGTTCAGAAGAATTGTAAGGAAGTCCTCTCATCATAGAGTGGTGACTTTGAAAGGGAGTGTTTGGAACTACATACTCGGAACACTTAACATTAACCCGAGTGATGATTTTGACACACTTAGCATAAACTCTAGCGATATGTTCCGAGAATTTAACATTCAGTTCATCGATATACACTCGGACCACTTAAGCGCTTGTGATCGGAGCATCCACCATGAACTCCAACACTTAAGGTCACGAGCACAAGTTTCAAGTTTTTCTTGGGTTGTGGTTTTAGGTATGGAAACATTAATAATGGAGAAGGGTGTGGCCACCACCATCCCTTCTTACCAATGTGTGTTCACCATAAAGGTAGAAAAAGGGGGGGCTCAACCCTCCCTTTCTTTTAAACATTTCAATGATTTCAATTAATTACCCTCTTTAAGCTTTTATGAAAACCTCATACCCTTTTACCCAAACTCTAATGAGAACTTGTTAAAACTTTTTATGAGGAAACCGATATGTGATGATTTGATCTAACTTAGCCTGCTGCTCAACGACAATAAGAGATGAGATATAGGCTCTGAATTTGCAAACAACCGCTTGACTATAAAGCTTAGATGAGAGTACTACAACATGATCATTCGGCGAATCTCATAACTCATTTTCCATTTTTTTTTCACCAGAAGAGGTTTATGACTTGGCCTTCAACGCAAATCTGTTTGGAGAAGTTAATACATAAAAAAACTAGATTTTGTAAAATGGTCATAATGTTTGACTAGGGTGTCTGTTTTGGTGTTCTTTATACCATTGGAAAGCTATTTCCGTGTTCTACAAATTTATAGCAATAGATTTTGAGAAATTACTAACAAATTTGCCTATTTTTTCAAGACGAGGATATGGTACCTTGTTGGCAACCCTTGAAAATGAATTGCCTCAATTAAGTTTACTTGATATTTCAATTAGTTAATGCCTCAATTATTCGCATTCAAATGATTATTATTGATATTTTATTTAGACTTACTCTCATATATTGTATGGTGAATGTTTTACTAAGGGAAGGAGGATTGCGCTCAACATTCTCACCACAGAGACGATGAAGGAGCAATAACGAAATATGTAGCAGTGATGGAGGGGCAACAAAGAAAATATCAGGAAAATGTATGAAGCAAGGATCTAGAAACTCCATGACGATCTATTGGCAAACTGAGGACGATGAAGATTCCCCCATACCAAAATCCAGTCTTCATGATGTTCGCCAAAATCCATGGCGATCCACTAGTGCTAGGAGAAAAAAATGAAATGTAACTATTGTCCTTGTTGCTCATCATCACAAAGAGGATGAGGACAAACACTAGAAGACGAAAGGTCATTGAGCGAGATGAAACGACAAAGTTCTTATTGAACCTCAATAAATACTAGAATATAACCCAAAGAAAGTGATTTTTTGGCTCTTCTAACATTGTATACTTCTGAACTACTTTGGGAATACAATGTCAACTGAAATTGGAGAGTTTTCATGTACTATTGCTGAAATAGTTAATACGGAGAAGCCCTCAGGGACAACTTTTGACAGAGCGGACTCACATGTGTGGCGGTTTTACTTCGAACTATTTCAAGTAGAATGTTTGTTGTTCACATGGGATGTAATAGCATGCTTTTTTATGGACTATTGTGATGCAATATATGTTCTTTTTCATTTTTGTTACTCTTTCTTATATTACATGTCCTGAATGAATGAATTCTAAATGTATGCATAAATGTGATTTAGACTATTCTTGTTATTGATTTATATGCATGTGTTTCTAACTCTGTAGCTTCATGAGAACTATCTGATTTGGGTTTATGCATAGTTTAGTTTCATGACAACTCATTCAGTTACTATAGTTCGCTCCTGGCTAGGATAGGGTAGATTAGAACTATATTAGACCTACATTTAGATAGTCTTCATCTACATCTTCCAATTGAACAACCACCCATTACTCACCCTCATCGGTGGACCGGGCCACAACCGGTAGAACCAAACCACCAATGGCTTCTGGTCTAGAATCTCGATGGGTTTCCTATTCTAAAGGGTGAGAGATCTAATTGGGACTTCTTACCGGGGATAACCCCATACGTTTTTTGGGTGAATTTGGACCCGTCAATAGAATGTAAACATGAAAAATAAGTTCCTGAAGGGAAATCAATAAGGGACTATGAAGAAGAAAATAGTTATATGCTTGGTATAGAAATAAAAAGAGATGGTACCTAAAAAGCATCCATCTCAAGTGGAAAAGATCCATCAGAGACATTCGAGGGGTTGGAAGTGTCATTGTAATTTATGATGGAAATTAAAAGAAGTGTTAATTACTTCCATTTAATTCTATGCAGGTGGAGAAGAAGACATATGTGCATCATTATGGAATGATGGAAGTTGACTATGCATGTCAACCTCAAACCAAATGGGCCAGGAAAAGAGAAAAGAATGGCTCAAGAAACTACAAGTGTTGAAGTGCTCAGTCAAGGAAAGGTTGAATAAGAGGGATCCACAAATTGAGGAATGTTGAAATTTAATATCATCATAGTATGTGGTGGTAAAAGAAAAGGTAGCCAAGAGTGGTTGGGATGGAAAGGTACTCAATACATAACCAAGCATGTACAATGATTTCAGCAAGAGTACACAAGGATAAAAGAACTCTATAAGACTTGATATAGCCAAGAACAACAAGGAAAAGTGGTACAAGGAGAAAGAGGTTGCTACAATTAATGTAGAAACAATTATGTTATGAATTGTTCAACAACCATGCATAGTACACAAAATGGAATACATGTGCATTTATGAGCATGCTAGTGAAACAATATTAGTGCATATATACATATGCTTTAATGAATGTAGATTTGTTATATATATGATCATGAAAGTTGCTAATGATAGTTTTTGTGCCACGAAAGAAATAATTATTGCATGGTTGCAAGTATTGTTGATAAGGTTGCTACATATGGAAGACATCCATACGAAGGGAGGTCCTACTAATAACAATTAGTGAGGCTGTTATAGCAAGATTTGTCTCACCCTATGAAAACTTGCAAAGAGGGCATTTTTTCCATTTCCCTATGGAGGCTTGAAGTCACTTTTTGAAAATCCCATAGATAAAAACATTATTTTTCCACATATACGTGCCCTACCTATAGTAGAACATTTGTATACACAAGTTTCACCACTATATCCCACGTACATCGGGATTTGTTCCCAAAATTAAAAAATGGTGTCGGGTTTCCATGTCACGTCACAAGATCCATGATCCTTGACCTTCCATATACTAGAAACATTCTGACTCGAACCTTCAATTACACTTGAAGGCTACAAATGGGCCAAATCCGAGCTATGGAAAAGAGGAGAAGAATTTAACTTTAAGAGAAAAGTTACTCTCGAGAAATTATTCACTTCATATTGAGTCTGCATCCCTTTTTCCTTTTAAGTCTGAACACATTGTTCAACCCCCAATATCGCCCCTACATGACTGAGAACCTCATTGTCTCTCTTATATGAGCTTGCCTTTTGGTGGAGGATTGAAGTCATGGAGACACAAAAGTTTGTAATTCATTCACTTCTGCTAATTACATTTTAATAGAAATACTCTTTTCTCGTCCAATTAATATCTTGCAAATATTTGAATTGTTATTCCATGGGTGTATTTGTTATGAACGTTGATGGATTATGATATTGAATGTGATAAAATTATATATTATCACCATATGATTGTGTTTCTTGGTTGTTGAGGACAAGTTGCAGGTGTATTTCTTTGAGTCAATTGCTCAACGGTGGACTTCATCGAACGTCTCAACGAGGAAGGGATTTTATCTTGTCTTTCTAACATATTTGTTTATATAGCATACCAGATATTAAAGTTGATTTCTGCAATCAGTTCCGTCTGTTTTGGTTTTCCCCTAGCCATAGAGAGATTTTCCTCGTAACAAAATTGGCAACCATAATGGGGATATAATCTTCTTTTTTAGGGTTTGGATTGTTTTTCTCCTTAGATTGTTCTCATTTATATTGTGTTTCTTGTCATATGACTTCTTGATAGCCTCTGTTCATTCTGAGTATGAGTTTCTTAGCCTTCTCCTTAGCCTGACTGTGTTTTAACACATATACGCGGGTTTTTTCCTGACAGTAGCGTACATATGCGTGTTGTCCTTCTGCAAGAAGCGTATGTACGTGTTTGGTTGTTGGATTTGATGGTTGTTGGGTAGGTTTTGATGATTGTTAAGTCTTATTGGGTCTCTATTATGATTTTTAAGTGTCTGTGGAATGACAAGAAACCTTTCTTTGGTTTTATTTTTGGGCGGTTCCTTTCTCATCATCCTTTTCATTTGATTGTCCTTGCATCTTGGGCTGGGTGTTTTGATTCTTGATATACTAATTGTTTTTTTTTTTTTTACATACAATAGAGTTTTGAAATCAAGTTGTTGTTCATTCCTAGCATTTTCATTCTCTTATATTGAAAAGAAAAAAATATTAGGCATTTTACATTGTTGGCATTTTGATATTTTGAGTCCTTATCGTTGATCTTAGTGCATGTAAAGAAACATTGCATTTTATTTAGAAATGTATAACTAGATTGAGAATTGCATTTTGAAAAGCATATCATTTATTGGGAATTGAATTTAGGACTTTGCATTGTGTTCATATTCATTTATTTTACTTGTCGAGTCATAACATCACTAGTTTCAGGACCACACCTTTTTGAGTAAGCAAGGCCACTAAAAGTAACGCTATAATTTAAAATTGATTAGTAATGATTTTATTTTTCTAGGGTGCACAAACTAGCTTAGGATTTAGATCCTTGGAATAGGATTTTGTGAGTAAACTTCTCCAAGGTTATTAAATCAACATATGTGTCTGACTAAGGGAGTGGATAAATCCATTGTATAATCAGTAATATCAGGAGGCTCCGTTTAGACCGGAGTTAAGAACGAAGTTGCATGAGGTTGGTTGAAGGGATATCCCCCTGATACCTTCTTAGCATCAGATATATTTTTGGAGATCTATTCATATATGGGTATCTTGCTAGTACACTTACCTCTGTGATAGGTGATGCTTTCAAGGCTTCAGTCTTTGTTACCCTTCCCATACAATGGACCTAACTTACGATTGTTCTCCTGTGTATCAGTTATATCATGGTTGCTTAGTTTCCTTACATAGGTACCACATAGGTTACTTGCAGGGGTTATTCTATAGGTACCCTAGGTCAGATAAGGGTCAGACAACACACAACCTTTATGAAGGATTAACTCTCTGGGGTGATCTAATCGACTCGTTGTTAAGTCCATGAGGGCCGTTATAACTAATTCTGATACCTCCGATCTTTAGCAGAGGAGTCTCGGGCCCTTCTTGGGAGAGGCATAACTACTTTAGAGAGGGAGGCCCCTTTCAACCACTTTATCATGTTTGTGTGCATATTGGTCTTTTGATTATTTTTGGTGTGCTCTTTGATTACTAGTTGGCCTTAGGATTTTATTTTTATATCTTGATTTTTGATTCATCGGGGAGTGGGACCATCTTCCCCATATGTCTCTCTACTTGTTGCATTTACCACTGCATTTTGAGTCTTTTACTTCTAAAAGGCATATAGTTATCAAACGTGGTACACACACCTCCACTTATGAGACTTGTGATCGTACACGGATGAGTATTGAATTGAGTCAACAAGATACTAGGAGTTCTTTGACTCCCATACCTATTATAGTTAACGGTACCCCTTTGACACCTTCAACCACAATGGTTGTAGTGTCAAAGGTGCATATCATCACTTCTACCCGTCCTATAGTGAATACTCAAACTATAGACACAAACCCTTTTGGGTCTCTTTGTCACTCATTGGGATATAATGTTCAGTCCATCCCTATGGCCTCTAGTCCTTTTTCTTATGGTATGTCGAATTTTAAATCGCATATTTCAACCTCCATCCCAGTGAATGGTACAAATACTAGCATTGGACTTGGGGACACAACTCCTTCACATACTCCATTCTCTTTTGGTGGTAGTCATGTCCCTCAAACGAAAACTACCATTGGAGATATTCCTTCTTTTAACCCCGGGTGTAATCTTGTTACTTCTGGATGGTGTAACCAACCTGGCGGACAAGCTATTGCTCATGTTTCATCCTGTACACCCACCTCCTCTATACCGATTCCAACCAATATGTTTGGCATAACAAATCCACCTTTATCCTTCAGATTCACACCTGGGGGGGGTCATTTTCATACCTTGGGAAACCCCCAACCTCGAGCCACTATGGTTGGGGGAAGTTTTTACAATCCTCATCAGAACATTCATACTAGAATGGTGCCCAACCAACCCCTCCTGAATTAGTCTAGAGGAGGGTATTATAATCCCGGACAAGGCCATGGTGCTTACCAGAACCCTGGATGGGTTGCGATTCCCCAAAAACAATATTTCCATGGAGCTTGGGGCCAGATTCCGCAACCCCTTCTCCATTTTCTTGTCATGCTCAATATGTCAGAGTTGTCTAAGTTAATGAATGACCCCGTGTGTCATGATCCGTCATGACCACCCATCCCCACTAAGCTTCCTTTGGATATTCAAAAATTTGGGGGAATAACTGGTGAGGATCCTGGTGATCACGTTACCAGTTTTCACCTTTGGTTCTCTTCGAATTCCCTTAATGAAAATTCTATTCGGTTAAGATTGTTTCAACACATCCTCACGGGGTTTCTTGGAAATCTTATATCGAGCTACCTAGGGTGGCATACGCAACTTTTAATCAGTTGAATTTAGTCTTCCTCAACCACATCCAATTTTTGGTTCGTTACGATGCTGGAATAGAACTTTTTTTTACCTTTTGTCAGGACAGGATCACTCATATCTCGGATCTCATCCAATAGTGGCATAGACGCAACAGGTTTATCAAGGTCTACATACCCCCGAATTTATTTCTAGAGTGGTTCCTTAAATCTATCATGCCTTATATTTCGAAGGATGTTTCTACATCCAGGTTTACATCTAAGGAAGAAGCGATCCTTAAATCCCAACAGTTAGATATCATATATGCTCAGTCTGGGATGTTTTATGATATTCTTCCTGTTGGTTGTGGAGACTAATTATCTTCCTAACTCAGAGGTCTTGTGTTTTCAGCTGTGTTTATACCCCATGAAGACTTTACACCCTATAAGTATGTACACTCTTCCACATGGGGGAGTGCAGAGGCGGTTTACCCCCTCTGCGGGGTCTGGGGGAGCTATCCCCCCGACTGGGGGGTGTGGGGGAAAGCAGGCCCCCAGTGGGGGTTCAGGGGTGAAGCCCCCGAAAGAAAAAATTCCTTGTAAAAGTATATTGTAATTTCATTGTAAATCTAGACCGTTCATTATAGGGTCACAGATCTAACGGTAGAAATTATGTTAGAGTTTTTTTCCCTAGAAGGAAACCCTCTGTTATGAGGGAGATGTATTGCGGCTATGCATTATGGAGAATATTGTATTCTGAGATAGGAGACTATGAGAGAAAGAAGAGGAAGTTACAATAGGTTTGTTGTAAGTTGTATCCCTTCATTTGTTGGATAATAATAAAGTAAGGACCTCACAATTTCTTAGGTGGACGTAGCCCACACTGGGTGAACCACGTAAATCTATGTCCCTATTATATTGTGTATCTTCTATGTTTTCCTTCTGCATTTGTTTTATTTTATTTCTCCACGGTCCTATTTTTCTAGCACTTCCAGACGCACCGAGGTGAAACAATGACCCTAGAAAAAATCTCGGGCATCATGTAGATGGAATTGTAGGGCCCATGAATGTGAAATCCATAGACTTAGTGAAAATCCACTTGAAAGAATTGTCTCTAAACTAGTATATAAGAGGGCCAGCTTCGGCTGTGTCCTCCAATCCCACTCAGTCGACTGATGTACGCTCTGTGCAATCGTCAACCAACTCGAATGATAACCAACAAACAAGAGGGAATAAGAAGAAAGGACATAATAATAATTGTAAGGGTGGGAAGAATAATAATAAAACCAAGGACAAAGGTAATAATGAGAAGATGAATAATAATTCTACTGAGGGTAAGAAAGAAAGGCGGGAGGTGAAATTTCCCTATATTCTTTGTACATACGATCACCTTACATATTTATTCCCTAAACTTATGGAAACTGCAAGGATTTTATCTCTACTACCCATCGTGTTGACTAATCATTTTCCACATAACCAACACATGGCCTCGAGCTCCTCGAATTCACAAAATGTGGCTAGTGGGATACAAAACCCACCAACATAAGACGGTGACCATTTATGCATCAATATTGTTAAATGTGAGGTTAATGTAGACACTCGGTATCGTGATTATAGTTCTTTACAGACTGTACCTAATATAGAGTATCCCCCTCCTCCGGAGATGCCCTTACAGATCTAAAAACTAGATCCTCCACCTCATATTCTAAAAGGAGTACTCAAGTAGTCTACCCATAATCCTAATGCTATAGCCACCCAGAATTACTCTACTGTTGAGGACCTGGGCCAAACACCTTGCGCAATGTCAGCTCTTGAGGTACTCCAGACGTGTACTTCATAGAGGAATGACTTGATATGTGCTTTAGGATTTCTAGATCCTTGTGGCTCGAAAGTTATCAAGTTTGACATCACATATGTGAAGCCTCGCTTACCTTATCATGTGGAATTCTAAATACACGTGGGTTACTCAAAGTATACCATCAAGTGTACTATTGTTGATGAAGGCGTTCCAACATGTGTGATGCACATGGTTTGCTGGAAATCCCTCGACTCTCCGACCCTTTCTCAATCTCTGATTATGTTGACTTCTTTTGACGGTTCTTCCTTCTGCCCCAACGGTATTATTCATGTTTTTCCTATCCAGTTAGGTGGGAAGAAGGTAGAGGTGGATGTCGAGGTGGTTGATGTGCCCCTCGATTATAAATTGTTACTAGGATGCAATTTCACTTATGCTATGATTGAAATCATATCTTCTCTCTTCTATACTCTTTATTTTCCTCACAATGGGAAGATCGTGGCGATCGATCAGGTTTTCTTTGCGTATTCTAGTCCGAGTGCATATGTTCGACCGTCGATCCCCGTGGTCAATAATTCTCAGCCGACAACTGATAATATCGATGTTGGAATGTATTTATCCCTTATGGATACCTTCGACTTCATGGCACAGGTTCACCATATAAACGCCATGTCCAGTAGGCCCATTTTGTCAGATAGGTTCGTTCCTTTTTGTAATTTCTATTTTAACGATACTTGGAACCTACCTTCCTTGACGACATCTTATTAAGTTCAGTTAAATTCTATAATGGCCATGCCACTATCAGCAATAGAGATTGTGTATCAATTTGTTATTGACTCTTTCGTCGATCTGGATCCTGTTACCTCACAGACGGATGAGGAGGATCCTATCCTCAAGCCAGTGTGGGCCATTTCATAGTCTTGTTCATGTGACTTCCTTGATGAGAATTTTACTTTGGATGAAGATATCATTAAGGCCATGAATGGTTCCGACAAACCTTGGGATGATATGCATCATCGCTCTTGTTTTCTCCCAGATCTTGCTATAATTGAGCAAGATGATTTTAGGTCTACTTTGAGTGAGATAGTCGGTCACAATGTAGTTCCACTTGATACGCCCAAAATTTATACCAAAGGAAACATGGTGAGTATCTCCCCTACCCTCATGATCGATATCTCTCATATTCCTGGAAAGATTGAAAATGTATATATCGATGTGGATTGTTCTCTAGAAGAAATTCTAATTTACACTGAACTCTTCAAGGAATTTTGAGATGTATTTACTTGGTCATATGAAGATATTCCAGGAATCGACCCTTGAATTGTCGAACACGAGATTAAAACTTACCCATATTCTAATCCTATTTGACAACATCTTATAGTTGTCAATCCTAGGAAGGCCCCTGCTATTAAGGCAGAGGTAGAGAAACTACTTAATGTTGGCTTTATCTACTCGGTTCCCTTGACTGAATGGGTATCCAATATCATTCCTATGAATAAAAAGAAAGGAAACATCTGTGTATGCATGGATTTTTGTGACCTGAACAAAGCATGTCCTAAAGAAAACTTCTCGACACACTTCATCAATCAGATTCTTAACGAATGTGCAGGAAGCAAAGTTTTTTCTTTCATGGATGGATTTTCAGGGTATAACCAAATTCAAATTAAACCTGAGGACCAATACAAGACGACATTTATTTGTCCTTGGGGTACTTTTTCATATTGGAAGATTCCTTTCAGACTTAAAAATGTCAAATCAACCTTCAAATGTGCTATGACCTTCGCATTTCATGATATCAAGCATATAGTCGAAGCCTATCTTGACGATCTTGTTTCCCACTCTTGTAAGAGAGTGGATCACCCTAAGCACCTTCGATTAGTCTTTGAAATATGTCACCATTATCACATCTGGTTGAACCCTCATAAGTGCATCCTTTACATTAGGTCAGGTCGTCTTCTAGGATTTCTAGTCTCTGAGAGAGGGATCATGGTAGATTCATTAAAGGTTGAGGCAATACTTCGATTGCCTCCCCCACGCACTACTCTCCAACTTCAAGGTTTATAAGGTAAAGACAAATTTTTATGATAGTTTATAGTGACGATGCCAAGATTACTAAGGGTTTCATGCATCTCTTAAAGGACACTCCTTTTATATGGCATGAGTGATCCCAGGAATCCTTCGATGATTTGAAGAAATCCTTGTTATCGACGCCTCTGTTGAAGTATCTAGACTACAACAGAGATTGATTTATTTATGTCACCATGTCTGAAGAGACGATTGGAATGGTGTCGGTTTAGGAGGATGATGAGATCCATGAGAATGTCATTTACTATCTTAGTCGGAACTTAGTCAACCCTGAACTGAAATATTCTCATGTTGAAAAGCTATCTTTGGCTGTCGTTCAAGCAGTCCAACAATTAATACATTATATATAGATTTGAAAAACTATTGTGGTTGCCAATGTCAATCCATTTCAATACATCCTTACCAGGTGTATCATAGGGGGAAAGTACAATAAATGGATTGTCATTCTACAAGAGTTCGATCTCGATTTCACTTCTGCGAAATCTAAAAAATCACTAGTTTTTGCAGAGTTAATATCTGTCTTCCCTTGGTTATATGAGGATGTTATTCATGTTGATTCATTTGTGTATGAACATATTTTCCTTGTCTCATCGTCAGACCCCTGGTATGGATACATTTCTCTCTATCTTCAAACTTTGAAGTTCCCTCATCATCTCTCGTGAGATGACTAAAGACGTATAGGATACCAAGATAAGAACTACCTTATCGTAGGTGACACTTTGTATCATCGAGGAGTAGAAAATATCCTACATCATTGTTTAACTCATGAAGAAGCTAACTCTGCTTTAAAGGACTGCCACAGTGGGGCTTGTGGTGGTCATCTATCCAGGCTTGCGACAACCCAGAAAATTTTGTGAGTCGATTATTTTTGGATTTCTATATTTAAAGATTGCGTCAAAGTGGTTAAGAAGTTTCAACTATGCTAGGTGTTCACATAGAAAATTCCCTCACATCCAACACCTCTCCATCCTATCATTATTGTCGATCCCTTCACCAAGTGGGGGGTGGAATTTGTCGATTGTAACCCAACTTCGGTTGGGGGGCATCAACACATTATTGTGGCCATAGACTACTTTACTAAGTGGGATGAGGCCAATCCTACAGTTAAATCTAATGGGAATATTTTTGACTTCTTCATATTGAATCAAATTATAGTCAGGCTAGAAATCCCGAGGGAGATTGTCATTGATCATGGAAGTCATTTTTAGAATGAAATGATGGAAGAACTAGAATCTAAAATGGGTTTTAAGCATGGTTATTCTTTCCCTTACTACCCCGAAGAGAATGGAAAAGTAGAGGCCGTGAACAAGTCTCTCAAAACCATTTTGCATAAAACTGTCAACTAGAGAAAATCTTACTGGCATATCATGCTTTATCTAGCACTTTGGGCATACTGAACCTCAGTCAAAACTTCCACCATTTTTTCTCCTTTCCAAATAGTACACGGTGTGGAGTCGATATTACTTATTGAATTCGAGATCCCTTCTCCTAGATTGGAATTTGCGCTCCTACATGACACTTTAGATCTTAAACAATGCCTCGTGCACCTAGAGAGTCTATATGAGCACCAATGAGACACCTCTATGGCTATCGAAGCGAATAAAATACGTTTCAAGGTCCAATACGATAAGTTTTTCTGTCCTCGACTGTATGTTGAGGGTGACTTGGTCCTTTTATATGATCAAGCCAAATAACCACTGGGGGCAGGTAAGTTCAAACCCATGTGGGACGGTCCCTATATCGTGCGACATGTCGTAGAAAAAGGATCCTATTAATTAAAATATTATGAAGGGGACATGTTGGTTGAGCCCAAGAATGGGCTCTATTTGAAAATATATTACGCTTGAGAACCAAGATTGGGTGTAACTCTTTGTATACTAATGTAATTTAGTGTATATCTTTTAACTTTATTTTTATCTTCAACTTTCTTATCGCGTTTTCCCTTTGTTGGTAGATCTCAATGGAATCTTTGGTCTACTTAGGATTTATAGATGGGGACAATCATCATACACAGAACTTGGCTTCCACTGCTTGGGTTGTTTAATCGCCTGAGGGTCTACTGGTGTCTTCAGGTGGAATATCCCTAGGGCCATCCACAGATAATGTGGCCGAATATAGCGTCATTATAGAAATTTTGTGCGATGTCATTTCACATGGTATTATCTCTTTAGAGGTTTTCTTGGACTCTTAGTTATCAATATGTCAGTTGAATGGTAGTTATTGTGTGCGTGACCCTAATCTACTCTGACGATTCCTACAGGTACGACTTTTAGAACGACAGTTTGATTTTATTACTTATCATCAGATACCTAGAAGTTATAATTATGTATCTGATGCATATGCTATTTTTTTTGTAAATAAAAGAAAACATTTTCATCAATGTACACGTTGTAACAAAAGTAAATCCAAAGAACTATGTTTTTATATATATTTCAAAAAATATAATGATTATAGTACAAAATTGGGGCTAACACCCTCAATATACATATACAATTGATCATACAATAGTCATGATGTCTATTCCTGTGGCATCGTATCAGTGTCATGATAATAGATTACAACATTTGTGAGACGCTGAAAGAGTTGTACCCACGCACAGGGAACACCTACCACCCTACGCTGCATAGCCTCCTACAAATCCTCCACCTGAACCATAGGAATGCTCTGTGTCAAATGAGACAGGGTTCCTTGCATGTTTTGAAGGACTCTCTCTACGTCCTCTCCCGATGCCTCATCTCCCTGGTGCCTCCGACTGAGTCATGCAAGTTCATTCGACCATTGTGGACCTACGTCTGTGTCTCATACATGTTTAATTAGTACTTAACATCATCAAAAAATATTTTTGTCTCCTTATACAAAAATATAAAAAAATTTAAATATTTAAAAAACTTTGACATACTTATGTCTTCGTAGGCAGATCTGGTGGTAATGGCATGTGAGTATATCCTCTCAAGTCGATCCCAGCGTAAGGGTAGTCATCCAGAGCTATCACCTGCCATGTCCACCAGAAGAAGAAGTCATCGTTGTACGGTGTTGGCACCCTACCTCCCCCTTTTTGCCTCATCACCTCGGTCCATCGTGTAATGGATGGATCATGAGTTCCACGTCGAATAAAATCAACTCTAGGTACCAAGCTTGGAACCTGCTTGAAGAAAAACTACAAAGGATAGAAGCAAACCCAAAGTTCCTTTTACTACCCTGTTTGCATTCTGTCATTTGGCTTTTCATATTGGCCAGCGATGAGGTGCACTAGGCATACACCATGGGTCTCAAGCACTCCACTGAGTAGAACATAAGTGGCCTCGGTGCCTGGTGCAAAGAGGAAGATCCTGTGATCCATGTCAAAATGAAGACAATGATATTGATACTTAGATTGTTTATCTCTCGAATGGGGAGTTGGCTCTCACCCTTCTCAGTCCCTACAATGAAATGAGGGGCTATGTATTCCTTGATTTTCATGCCACTCCCATCACCCCAGGATTTGAGGTTGACCACCTCACCCCGACGTGACAATCCTGTCAATAAATAGATGTCCTCGACTTCAATCCTTAATGGTTTTCCATCAATGTTGAAGCTCTCACTATCCAAATCCCAGTAATCCACGAGCAACTGTAGCTATCTCACTTGGGACCTCATGCCTTTGAGAGCCCAAAACGTGTATAGCCCACATATTTTTAAGGCCATTTGGACCCCTGGATATCTCTCCACTGTAGCATATACCTCCTCATGTTCTCTTTCTCTCCACTCTAGCACCATCCTGCAAGAGAAAAACCCTTTTTTTAGTTACCAACCTATAAAAAACATTTTTCACAGACATATATGTGAGTTGTAGTGTACATAGCCACATATAGGGATGATTATACGCTGGCTATTTTTTGAACAACCATGTATAATCATGTGTATACCCGACCCGATGAACTATAGTGCGCGTACACCCAAGTTTTCAATTTGCACCCTAAATAACTTAAAAAATGGAACCTAATTACAAAATTTGATCCTCTAAAAAGAAAGAGGAATGCATTATGAGTAACCTGGTCTGGACGAACATCAATTTTGTCTCTCATACCTCTCGCAATCACCAGTTGAAGTTCAGATGTAATTTGGTCTAAAATCAACCATTTGGGTAAAAAATACAAATGGTATAGTAAAATTTCTTTTGTTTTACTATTTATAGAAAATATTTACCCACTTTACATAGTTTCAGACAATATTTTGGCCTAATGGACTAATACTACAGTGGATGGAGTTTGTTTTTGTAGTTTTATCGATGGATTCTTGCGGTTTTTAGCGCCAGGTTGCCTGTTTGTAAATTTGGACAAGTATTTTTGTTACCCAACATATAGGATAGGTATCCAATCCGTCATGCAAATTTTCATCATCTTATGACTGTCGCTCATATGCCTTAGGTACGAATCCATTTTGTAGTGACACAGAACCTTCTATCTGCAACTAGAAGTGTCGTTATCAAATGGTAGAGACTTACCAAACAAGGGTACCCTAGTTAGATCCCCTGCTTCATTCAGTGCCCATGTAGAGATTTTTGTCCGTAGGACCGAGAGTCCCTTATAGATAATACAGGAATTTATGTTGAACCTCAATTCTTACTCATAAACATGATGAACTATACCTAGAGGACTCCCAAACAAGTTTGATTTAAGATCTTTTCCGACTCATTCCAAAAAGTGAAAAGATTGTCGAGTGAACTTGTATCTTTCACACTCGTAAATTGGATCTAACAGGACGTCTATTTGGTGCAATTTTATCCCCTTTTCAAACCAATTAGACTAATATTATGAAAAAGGACATTTTTTGGCATTAAGATGTGATTGCATTCCCTATACCAAGGAGGAAACATTCCCCCGAGTGTCCATCTTCTGCATGACCCTCCTTGCATTGAGCATAGGTATGCTCCACTGCTGGAAATAGTTTTTTTTAATTGCGACACTCGTTTCCTCCTCTGTATCACAACATTTGTTTGAATATGAAGAAAAAAACAAATAATATGGGCGAGAAGGGAATATTATCTTATATTGGTAGGAATCATGTCGCCTTTGAACATAGCACAAAATTTTTGAGTCCACTTGTCATCAAAATTTTGGGTTTAGCATGACCTTAGGAAGCTGAGCTCGTTACACAGAGTTTACTCCTCAGACTGGTTACTCTTCTAGTCCCTATGGAGAGTTTGATTCATTCCTCCTATTATGTGTATGCTACCAGAGTCTTCCATATGTTTCATTCTCTTTTTCAAAGTATTTCTATCAACCTATGTAAACCATTCCTCAGAACTCTTGACTTTGCATGTCAACCGTACCCTCAGTGTGTCTCATAATCAAATGAATTTGTAGTCTTATTGTGCACCATGGTCCTACTTTCCTCATGGGTAGGTAGCATTGAACCCAACAATCAACATTTCATCATTGGTCGCTAACTAGGTCGTTTCCCTTGCGTTCGACGACAATACATCTATTCACACATTGGGATTCATGCAGTGTCTTGGATGCCATTAACCCTATTGGTGGTTTTCTCGCCTTTTTCAACAATTTTCCTTATTGGCTGCTATTCAAAGGGTCTATTTCATGTACCACTTGCATATGGAACAGACAAAAGATGCACAGGGTTGTTGGTTGGTGAACATATTCTTCGTTCGATTTCCTCCAAATTATCAAGATCCTGCTTTGTACCTTGTGTTGAATGATGAGAGATTCCTTAATTCTCTACTTTCAATGGGACTTCAACTCATATATTCTCGAGATGAGACCTAGAGTTCTATGAGTACCTAGAGGCTTGCATTCATTAGTGGCAGGTTATCTCACCATCAACACTTGAGAATACATCAAAGTCTCTTGATTGATGGATTCTTCAAGTGTTCGACCCCAACACCTCTATTCACACTTGGAAGAATGTACTTGGTGCCTTGATACCTACTGTCATTATTTTTTGGTTGTCTCACGTTTGTTAACAATATACCTCAATGACCGATAATAAAACGAAGTCTCATT
>SNQJ01S0201488.1:3527-14367 GCA_010110895.2 Picea sitchensis | reverse complement strand
AAATCAAATAATTGAGGCATGCCAGAGAAAAATCAAATCAACTTTTGATAAGAAGACAAAGAAGGAGATATTTCAAGAAGGCGACCTGGTCCTGAGGTGGGGATGCCAGAAGGGAATAAAAGTACAAGCATTGTAAGTTCGATAACCTCTGGTTTGGTCCTTTTAAGGTGTTTGAGGTTCTGGAAAATAACACATTTGTCTTACACAACCTGGATGATACTGAAAATTTTGGAGGCCCAGTAAATGGGTTCTTCCTTAAACACTATTTTTAATAGTTAGTTTGTCTGTGAATAAAGACTCCATATCCCAACAAAGGAACTGTGGTGTGTTAGTGTTGCTGGTTTGATCTTCTTTTCGAAGACAGGAAAAATTGGCACCATCTCTAAATATGGTCAGTAGAAGAAGATATAAATGGCTGGAAAACATAAATAGAGGTAAGTTACATCATGTGGGAGTGAGGCTCTGAAAGGTAAGGAACCTGATCTATTGTTCTTAGCACCTCATAGGGAAGTGCTATCCATGGTTGGAGCCAATGTTGATACCTAAGTCTACACCCCTGACTCTTCTGCCTCATTTTCCATATACCTTCTTGAAAATCATTCCCTTTCTGGCTGGTTGAGTCAATTTCCCTCTCTAAATGACTTTATTTCTATCGTTTTCTTTCTTGATTAAGTCTTTTCACATTTTGTTTCTATTTTTCTTGAAGGATAATTACATGTCATGATTTTGTTCATAATATTTGTCATCGTTCTTTCCATTGATTGAGCTCACAGTAGGTCAACCAAACCTTTTTGTATGCACAA
Source organism: Picea sitchensis (assembly GCA_010110895.2). Taxonomy (NCBI): domain Eukaryota; kingdom Viridiplantae; phylum Streptophyta; class Pinopsida; order Pinales; family Pinaceae; genus Picea; species Picea sitchensis. The sequence goes on along the minus strand of SNQJ01S0201488.1, from coordinate 13,564 downwards.
GGAATGCATGTGAAGAAAACAAAACAATTAGGATCAGTCATTTTCGGTCCTGGATTGTGAAAACAGACAGGGTAAATTTTCAATGATAAAGATCCAATAGCCCGATTAGATCAACAAATATCATACATTCAGGGTTCCAGAAAGGTGTGAGGTTTAATTGCAGAATTACAGAAACTTCACTCCATGACTTCGGTACCAAAGATTCAAAGCTCATATTTGTCCAAAACTTTTGAATGAAAAACCACTGCATCACTTTGCAAGACCAACCATCTAGGATATATCCACACTTAGCACTCAAAATCTCCTGAATGTCAAAACGTTGGAGCCGCGTAGAATTCATATGTGGTGACATGTGGAATCTATCGGTCATCAACTTGTGGCACTCATTTTAGGCCATTTGGGTTACATCCACTCATTTCTGGGTGATATGTGTCACTCTCTTTCATGCAGACACGTTAGCAACAACGACATCATGTTGACATGTTAGCCTCAAAATATTGTCATTCTGGGGGATTTCAATTCACAACAAACACAACCCTCTGAAACCCTGAAGCACCAGATCCCCTGAAGTCCTAAAATATTTAAATATTAAATACATCTTAATATTGCATTAATTATTGATAAGAATTGGCTAATCACTTCACGAGTTCGGCCCTCTAGGATGTATCCATACTTTGCATTCAAGAACTCCTAAACCCTAAAGAGCTGGAGACACATGGAATCCATCAGTTTAGACACATGGAACTCTTCTCTCATGACGCATGGAACTCTCCTATAATGACACATGGCACTCATTTCAATCATATTTGGGTCTGTTATCTATACTATTTCAAGTGACACATGTCACCCTTGTTTCTATGAGATGTAAGAAATATGATGTCAGGCCACAACGCCACTCGAGGAGATTGCACTCCGGTGGATTTCAACTCAAAGTGAGCACAGTTTTCTGAACCTCCAAAGTGTCAGAGCCCCAAAAAAATGAAGTGGGTCCCAAACTGCCACATCACTCTACAAAATTCTAACTCTAGGAGATTCTCAAACCCATCATTCACAACTTCCGAACCTCTGAATTGTCAAAGTGTTGAAAAACCAAATGTTTAAGGATAAATCCTAGGTTAATTAGAAATAAGTGGTGGTTAATGAATCTGGAAGTCCGGGGCTAAAGGAGATATGAATATTTTGTGCTCCAAATATCCCAAATGTCATATTTCTGAAGTGGATCACCCATAGTTATTTCACATTTTCAAACATTAAAAAGGTGCATAAAAGCAAAATTGGGGAAACTACACATCCAGACTACATAAATAATATGATAGACTCCATAAAATGTCAAATGACTTGCTTCTTTCCTCCAAGGGATACGTAGGGGAAAACAAATTCCAACATATTCAGTTATCTCTAGTGGCCTCCAACAACATGCATGCATGTTAGTGCTCAATACAGAACTCAGTTCTGTCACTCCTAGTCATTTTCTGTCAAATCTCGGTTCACTCCAGCATACACATCAGTATAATTTCATTGCTAAGTAGTAGTTTTTAGTTGTTTAATTGGAAAACTCTTTTAAATGTAGGCATAATAAGTTGTATTTTTTGTGTGATAAGAACCACTCTTTTTTGTTAATTCAATTTTAGAGTATTCATTAACATACTCCAGCAGTGTGTTTTATTTAAGTCAATAAGATATTTTACAACCAATGTGTAGAGTGAAACCTCAGTTCCACACTGGTCCAAGGCCTCCACATCTGTGATAAATAAGCATTCTTTGTATGCTAGAAGGGTTCAGGTTTTAGGAGAAAAAGATCAATACAACAACTAATTGGACCTATTTTGTGCATGGATTAAATCCCTCTTCCTGGTGAATATACTATTGATGACAATGTGTTTTTGTCCAATTTCATATGTATTTCTCTAATCTTGAATACAATTTTGGTTTTTGAAAAGTATGTTTCTTTTCCTTTAGCTATTGTATAACCTATATTTATTAATATGCAACCTATGAGAACAACTATTCGTTGATGAATATTGGTTTTTATTGCAACTTGTGGGAGTAACTGTGTTTTTGGTACATGTTTAATGCCTTTAAATGACATTTTAAGACTTATACTTCTAGCAACAAATTGTTCATTGAATCGTTTGTTTTTTTTCTTTGTTTCTTACCTTTACTGTCTCAATTGTCTATCCTTAGTGTGCCACTAGCCAAGGAGGACCCTCATCTGTGTCATTTGGAAAACCAAACCATCCTCATGTCTTGGTAAACCAACCCTTTAATTGACCCATAAATGAAAAAACCAACCATTCATAACGTGAGGTGGCATATCCCTTCCCTTTAGCATTTAGGTGCATACTTTAGGACTAACACCATGTGTCAACCATGCACATCAACCATGTACATCAACCATCAACACCTGTACCATTAAATTTTCCAACCATGCACATCAACCATGCACAAAACCTCCACCAATATGACAATATCACCAAGATGTGCCTCAAGAACAATGCCAACATCAAGTGTCCAACATGGACCTGAATCATGTGCTAAACCAAGAATGAAGATATGCCTCAACAAGTATTATACCAGCATCAATAAGACATTCATCCAATCATGTACCTCAAACCATGTGCCTCAACCATATACCATATCACTCATGATATGTCTCAATAATGCCATACACCATAATATCATCAACATGTAACCCTTAAAACATGCATATAAACATACCAGTAACTATGTACCAGACTTGGTGTATGTTATCATAGACCTGCATGCCTTCCTAAAATTCAACAAAAAGAGAATATTGTCTTCATCAAACATTACCTTAGTCTCACGGGACTAGTGTTATAACCCTAAATTGCACCACACATGCTTACCTGGCATTAGGCAAACTCATATCCCTTCATTGCCAAAACATTTGTTGAACAACTCTTTGGAAATCCTCTTGTGTCAAGGCCCACACGCCCTAACCCATTACTGCACGCATGTGCACGCTGGTAGGCCCAGTACAGCCCGCGTGTACCTAACAAAGCACAAAAACAGGAAATTTTCCAACGGAACAAAAAGCTATGGGTCAGTTAACTGAAACTCCCGACCATGCATGGCCGAGGGTTCGTCCAAAACACTAGCTCCTTCTAGCCTATAAAAGAATGGGTAGGGGTACCATTTGGAGGAGGAAAAAATATAGCGAAGAAATACTGCCCATTTGCCGAATCCATTGTCCCAACCCTTTAGCATTTCCTCATGCCAAAGGAGATTTAATGCAAAGTAGTTGGAGGACAGAAGAGGAGGAACCCAGGATCAGGATCAAGGAGTGGTGGCCGGCCTCGACTTTGATTGTAAGTTGATTCATTTTTCAAATAATAAAAGAATACTTTTCCCGTCCTAATGCATGAGTTATCTATGGTTTGTTTAATTTATGCTTAATTTCTAACCCTCAAGTAAAGAAGTAGCATGCATGCATAGTTGTGTGTATTGATTGCAGGATATCTTTGGAAGGAGCAGCGCAAGCAAGTGGTCAAAGCACAACGGAGGATCTACATCAAACGTTGGAGACAATGTTAGTAGTCATTCTCCCTGCATGTATTGTGAAAGAGGGGTTTAAGTTTTGGGTTGTAGGTTAAAAATCAATTTCTTTACGGTCAAAATATGCATGCAAGTCTGACCCTAGTTTGCTAGTACATAGGGTATTTTTCCCAACAACAGAGTTGGTGACCGTACTGGGGAAGATAATGTTTAGGGTTTCCGGATTTAGTTGAGTTTTTGGGTAGTTTAAAAAGATTAGATTTTCTGTTTCTTTGCCTGTCTTTTTCTGTAAGGTCTGAGTGAGCAGGGAGCCTGGTTCTTCATACCAGTTTTCCCTGACTTCTGCTTGACAGTAGTTTTCGAGACACACAGAGGTACACGTGGTCTGCAGAAGGCCTGCACACATGTACCCGCGCCCTAACCTCTTACAGTCCGTGTGTGAACGCTAGCTGTAGAGGTTTCAGTAGCATGTAGGAGTTCAAAGAACTTTAAGAGGCAGTCCTCCTCTTCTTTTTCAGAATTATACATTCTCAGGGGGTTTTCTGGAATCCTGTCTGAGTCTTGCTGGTTCACGGTCCTGTCTAAGTTTGTCTTTTTGTGTCTTGTTATTCCTTGCAATTATTTTTCTTTTATGTTAGAAAGAGAATTCAAGCCTTCAAGGGACCCTGTTTGTCAATACCAGATGCCTCTTCCTGGTCTGGACTTCCTGTTTTTGTCTTTGTCTTAGAAGTTATACATACACGTGGCCTGTATAAGGTCAGCCCGCGTGTACACGCTTCCTGTTTCGGCTCAGCACGCGTTCGCACATGTGCTGTTTTAGTGACAATAGCATGCTTGATAGGCTACTTTTTGTTCAGGGTGGGGCAGTCATCCCCTTCTTTGATGAGAATTATTCCTCTCAGATGTTTGAGTCTAGGGCTAAACAGTCAGTAAGTTAGGTCATCTTACTCTTAGCCTTCTTTTGCTCAGTTGATAGTTGACAGAAAATATAAAAGGAATATTTTTTTTTTTTATGGTTTTTAGGCAAGCTTAAGAGTCTTTGTTTTCTTTATTTCCATTGTGTTCCTTTACTCTGATTCTTTGCAGTTTGCGCTTTAAGCTAGAATTTTTCATTCTTGGTTTTGTGCTTGTCGACATTTTCCCTTTGTTTCTTTCTTAGCACTTAAATAAATAAAAAATCTCTTTTTCATTTTCCTCTTTGTTTGAAGATTGGGTTTCTGCATCAATAGCTAGGGAGAAGTATTTTTGTTCATAAGTTTTTGCAGTGCATTTAGAGAATAAGTAGCTCGTAGTCGAGCGAAATTCCTTTATGTTTTCTACATAAAATCTTAGAAAAATTGAAAAGAAAAAGAAATATTTCTTTGTGAAAAGTTGCTGAAAATTTTGCATTTAGTAAAAGTCTTTTGTTTCCAGTTTTTTTCATTCATTTTTTCTTTAGTCTGTACACATCATCAATTTCACCTTCATACCCCGTGATGTAAGAAAACCCATAAAAACAATGCTAATTTAAAATCTATTACACTTTTTGTTTTTAGGGTTCACACACTAGTTCAGTACTAGGGCCTTGGATTAGGTTGGAGAGGAAACTCTCCAAGGCCATTCAAAACCAAACATTAGAGTCTGTGATAGGGAGTGTAGAATTCCAGTTTCATGGAAGTTATCCGAGACCCCCCTCTAACACAGGGGATAAACACGAGGTCGCATGTGGAAAGGTAGCGGAGATAACCCCTCCAAAGCCGGACCAATCGTAGTGGAGAACACATATCGAGGGCTTGTTTTGGGATTCCGTCGTTTGCATTTGCCACAGGCTTCGTGGGTCTCGAATCTGTTCGAGGTCCTCAATTGTCTTCCATATTATTTTCTCTCGATACCCTTGACAGGTTTCGGGCTTGATACCCTTTTCATTGTGGTCTACCCGACTGTCGACTGTACCCGCCTAGTGACTGTTCGCGTGCTGGCAACCTAGTTGCCAATATTTTTAGGGACATACACAGGTGACTGTGGGGGTATACCATGGTACCTAGGACAGACATCGGGCCATGCTTTGCAGAGTATACCCAGAGGGTTCTTCCATGTTCGAGTTTCACTTGCACCGGTAAGTTTCTCTAGTGTTGGTTGTTGTAACTGTTCTTCCAACTAGTTTAGAGTTTGCTTGTCTTATCTCTTAGGGGCTTCTTTTTTAGTGTGTGTTAATATTTGAATGTGTAGAATACCTTAGCGTGTCTTGGATCTTCTCACATAGTGGAGGATCCCGAGCTCCGCCGGTCACGAAGGCTTCTGGGCCTGCCGCCGGTTATACTGGAGCCACCCCCGCCACCATTGAGGTGGAAGCTAGACCAACAAGGGTCTTTCGAAGCAACCGGGTTACAAACCATTGTTCCTGAACAACTCCTAGAGGAATCAACCGCCAACCTTGGCTCGGTTGAAACCCCAACCACTGATACCTAGCCACTGGTTATTGTACCAATCCAATTTTATGAAAGCCTGTCCTTGCCTCACACAGCTATGGAAAAGAACGTTGTTACTTCCTCTGGGAATTCTTCCATTCCCACCACAGTTGCTACCACAAGAGAAGCATCTCCTAACTTGTCATCGTCGGTCCGAGCCACCATTGTTTTGGCCACAACTACGTCGCACAGTGGACCGATCCCATCTATCACAGCGGCCACAACTCCCTTCACACCTAGTGCGACAGGCCCTCCGTTTTCATATGGTATGCCTAGTTCAGGTACAAGTCCTGCACTCACTTACTCCACTTTACAGACTTTGGGTCTGGGGGCAAGGAGATCTAACGCTCCTCTACAAGGTCAACTTGGGGGCACTTCTATCCCTTTTAACGTTTTTCCTTATGCTGGAGGACATATTTCTCCTTCGTCCCCTTCACTTGGTGGTCAGCATCAGTAGTCCGCCGGGCAGCCTGCACACACTAGTTTATTTGGATCCGGGAGTCAAGGAACACCTGTGCATAGTATGCCGGTAGGTTCGTCACCATTTGTTTGGAACGGGACGTTTGTTAACAACACTTTTGCATCCACCACTTTCCCGTCTGGGGGCACTCCCATTTTTGGACAGTCTACTCCAGCGCAGGGTATTATTCCTGCGCCGGGGGCACATATAGCGGGACCTTGGAACTCAGAACAAGGATCCGTTCCTTCCTCTGGAATGTCATTCTGGGGTAATTCTTTCCATAGTCAATGGAACCCTGGATAGACTACTATGCCTCTCCCGTCAGGACCAGCATGGGGTAATCCTTCCCAAAGTCCTTCAAACACGATGCATGCCCAACATCCTATGTCCTTTATGGGAAATCAACCAATTATGTCTCCACAGATGCAAAATCCTTACGCTAGTCAGGGCCATGGTTTCTACTAGAATCCGGGCCAGCAACCAAACTTTTCTTGGCAACTTGGTGCCAGTCAAACTCCGGGACCCTTTTTCCCAGGCTATCAACAACAACCCAAACTACCATTCCTGGCGACGTTACACTTGCTAGATTTGACAAGGTTGTTAAATGATCCTATTTGTCACGATCCACATTGGCCTCCTATGCCAACGAAGTTCCCTTCAGACATTCCAAAGTTTGAGGCCAAACCTAACAAAGATCCAGGTGATCATGTGACTACATTCTATCTTTGGTGTTCATATAACTCATTGAAATATGACTCCGTCCAGTTGTGATTGTTTCAATGCACTCTTATCGGGAGTGCCTCAAAATGGTACATCGAGCTCAATCACTCAAGATACTCTTCCTTTGGTGAACTAGCGATGGCCTTCCTTAACCATTTCCAGTTACCTGTGAGATACGACGCTAGCACAGAGTTGCTTGCCAATTTCGAACAGACAACCATGGATCATATCTTTGATCATATCCGAGAGTGGAGACGTCGGAAGAGTCTAATCAAAGTACCAGTCCTAGCAACATTCCTGCTTGAGTGGTTCATTAAGTCTCTGGTCCCACAATTATCCAAAGACGTCGCGACTTCCGGAGTTTTCTCCGAAGAATATGCCATCATGAGGGATCAATAGTTTGAGCTCATCTATTCTCAGTCTGGTTTATTATACAACATCCTGCCGGATGCACCATGATTGATACTGGATAAAACTAGACAGAGAGCTGGACCACATGTCGATGGTATTGTTGGTTTAGCACAAACCAAGCCCGCTGAGAAATTGACAAAACAATTGCAACAGTTATCTATACAACACTCAGTGGCCAACCAGACTACTGATTTGGCTGCGCCTCCTACCCAAATGTCGGATGTACACTCTATGCAGTCAACTAACCCAAAGGCCACCCAACAGCCTGAAGGGAAGAGAAAACAACAAAATAAGGGTAAGGGGGGTAAAAAACCCACTGATAATGCTGGTGGGGACACAACGAAAAAGTGGAAGGTGAGCTATCCATGCAACTTGTGTGCAGAAGACCACCCAACCCATCTTTGTCCTCGACTTGCAGAGGCCCAAAAGTTTGTCACACAGCAACAGCAAGAAGTGTTGACTAACCCTTTTCAACATGGGAAAAAATTAGCTCAAGCCTCTACAAGTGCCAAAGGGGGTAGCCAAGAAAACTGCCCTCCTCCAAACAATCCCTCATCCGTGAACGTATATATGGTTAGGGGTGATGCTTTCATAACAACTAGAGCACAAGACTATAGTAAACCAAGCGCTTCTGAGAAGGGTAAAGAAGTTGAGCTCCCATCTCTTTCTCTACAAATCGAGAAGACGTTGGGAGAAACAATGACATGCATTCCAAAGGGTGCATTTAAAAAATATTATCACAACCCAAACGCAAGGGTCACCCAGAATTACTCTGTGGTGGAGGATTTATCACAAACCCCTTGTGCGATGTCTGCTTTGGAGGTTCTCCAAAGCTTCCCTGCTCAGAGGAAAGCCTTGTTAACTACTTTAGGCTCTACTGAGACTTGTAACCCAGGTACCATCATGTTAGATACAACTGACTTAAAACCTTGTCTGTCGTACCACGTAGCGTTTCAGATAGTAGTGGCTCATCCCACAAAAACTTTTACATGGAATATCTTCCACACGGTGGTCGATCAGGGCGCCTCGACATGCGTTATGTCGTTAGCATGTTGGAAGGCCATTGGCCAACCCTCTTTGTCTCCATCACCTACTCTCTTCACTACTTTCTACGGTCATTCTTTCCGACCACATGGCATCATTCCTTCTTTCCCTGTGCAGTTAGGAGGGAAGACTGTGTGTGTCGAGGTAGAGGTAGTCGATGCTCCCCTCGACTATAATCTCTTGTTAGGACGGAGTTGGACTTATGCTATGCAAGCTGTGGTTGCTACATTTTTCCGAGTCTTGTTGTTTCCACATGAGGGTCGGATAGTGACCATCGATCAATTGTCCTTCTCTAGACCTGACCCAGCTTTGGGGGCATCCACATTTCCCATGATTTATAATCCTCAACCCGGTGTCGTTAACGTAGGAGTTGGTTTGTGCCTGTCCTTGATGGGTCCCTTCGATTACCCACCTCCTCATGACGATGTCAAGTTTATATCTAATCACCACAAGGCTGATATTTTTCAAGTTTCGTCGTTCCGCACGACTTACTTTGAGGATCTATGGATTCTTCCCTCACCATCAGCCACGATGGATGAGATAGGGCACTCCGACATGTCCATGCCCTTATCGTCCACTGAAGTAGCATACTCTTTAGTCCAGCAAGCTTCAGCTAACCCTAATCTGACTCCCGCACAAGCGTTGGATCCACTTCTAGAGCCTATTTGGGCTCAGGGTTCTCTTGCTACCATCGATTCGTTAGACTTAGTCTTGCCTTCTGACGAAGCAGTAATCAAAGCGATGACTAGTCCGGACAAACCTTGGGAAGATCTTCATCACAGATCATATTTCCTCCCAGAGTTAAGCCGAATAGAGGCAGGAGAATTCACTGTTACCATGATGGGAGATCAGCCATGTCCTATTAACCTCTTAGCTATACAGGAAATTTATGCTGAGGGAAATATGGCGATTATCGCTGAAACTATACCTATCAACATCTCCCAAACCCTTGGTGTCGTGGAGAATGTCTTCGTCGGAGCAGATTTCTCCCCCGAAGAGATTCAGATTTACACGAATATTTTCAAAGAATTCCACGACGTTTTTGCCTGGTCTTATGAGGAAATTCCAGGTATCAATCCAAAAATAGTTGAACATGAAATCACAACATATCCTGATGCCAAGCCTGTTTGACAAAAACTTCGTCCAGTCAATCCTAAGAAAGCAGCAGCCATCAAGATTGAGGTTGAGAAATTGCTAAAGGCAGGTTTCATTTATCCTATTCATTTGACTCAATGCGTGTCAAACCCCGTGCCGGTCAATAAAAAACAAGGCACGATTCGTGTATGTACCGATTTCCGTGATTTGAACAAGGCATGTCCTAAAGATAATTTTCCAACCCCATTCATTGACCAGATCATTGATGAATGTGCCGGTTGTGAAGCCTTTTCGTTCATGGATGGTTTTTCAGGATATAATCAAATCCAAATCAAACCTGAAGA
>SNQJ01S0201487.1:0-11381 GCA_010110895.2 Picea sitchensis | reverse complement strand
TTAGTTGCATTTTCAACTCTTGCAACTCCGGGGTCGACATCCGATAAGGCGTTCTTGCTATCGGTTCTGTTCCCGGTTTCAGGTCTATGGTAAACTCCAGTTCCCTTTCCAACGGCATCCCAGGCAACTCCTCTGGAAATACGTCTACAAACTCCTTCACCACCGAAAGGTATTCTAGACCTTCCACTATTCCCTTCTCGTTGAGCGCGAGGATCGCGTAAAGTTTGCACCCCTTGCACATACTCTTACGTAACTGTAAGGAAGAGATGAACCGCAGGGAAACTCCCTGGTTTCTTCCTACAATCACACATCTCTGTCCTTCATCATCAACCAAGCTCAACCGTTTCATATTACAGTTGAGTATCGCATCATGCGTTTCCAACCAATCCATACCGATCACGACGTCATAAGATCCCAAGGTCGTGATGTACAAGTTGACCCTTGTGACAAAATCTCCCAGGTTAAGGGCACAGCCCGTAACCTTTCCTCCCACCTTCTGTTTGGCTCCCGAAGCCATCTCCACGAAGCTAAACTCATCCTGTTCGACTGCCTTTACCTTAATCCTTTTTAGTGCTGCACCAGAAATGAAACTCTTAGTAGCTCCTAGGTCTATCAAAATACTAAGGGTTTGGTCAGCAACAGTACCTGTCATCTCGAGCACAGTCGTCTGGTGCTCTGCCTAGCGGTTATTCACCGCTGCATGAATCCGATGGGCCTTGCCCATATCTCCCACAGTAGCGGGTTCGGCTGATCCGGACATCCTGGTCCTCTCCACAGGACAGTCGCACTGGTAGTGTGGCCCCCCATACGTCCAACACGCCTTCTTCGGCCCAGTAGTCCTGGTACCCAAAGTAGAAGATGACTGCACACTGGCCTAAAACCTTGGTCTGTTCTGCTGAACAGGCCTAAACTGCTGCTACTGCGGGCGACGCTGCTGCTGGTGCTGTGGTCCTCGATAAGGTGTCTGCTGCTGAGGTGGCGGTCATCGAGGTGTAGTGAACGTGGATCCCCTCTAGAAGCCACGATGTCTCAGCGTATCTCTCGCTGGTGTCTGATGTCGCGGTGCTCCCGATGAACTCTTCCCTATGGGTCTCGCTGAAGTCCTGGTTTGACCCCCACTAATAAGCTCCTCCTCAGCTATGAGGGCCTTTTGGACAGCGCCGTGCAAGGTTTGAGGCATCAAGATCCTAACCTTTGCACACAGATTGCCGTTAAGGCCAAACACGAACCTGTTGAATTTGAGCTTCTCTGTGTTAAGGTGCGAAGCATACCGGAGCAGCTCCATGAAACTTGCCTCATACTCGGGCACCGTACGACCTTCCTATCATAACGTGTTGAACTCGTTGAGCTGATGCTCAATGAATTCCTCAGAAAGGTACCTCTCTCGAAACCATTCCTCGAACAGTTCCCATGACACGTCTTCCACGGCCATGTTCAGTTGCGGTAGGAGCGTCTTCCACCATAGAAGAGCGCTCCCCTTCAGTTGAAAGACCGCCATGCGGACCTTCATGTTGGAGGTATAATCGCGAAGTGCGAAGCACATCACCATATTCTCCAACCATGCCTCGGTGGCTGTGCCGTCCGGGGCACCAAAGAACTCGAGAAATTTTACCTTCTTGAGTTCACGGTGAATGCTACCTGTAACGGTCGGTGCGTGTGGCAGAACCTTAGGGGGTGTTGATGCCTTGGCCTCATCTCTGTCCAAATGGATGATCAGAGCCTTGGACATGCATTGAAAGGATCTCATCATCCCAATAAAATCACCAACTGATATATGTTCCTGTCCGAGAACCTACTCGCCTCCCTGGGGTTTAGACCCCTCAGGCGTGGATGTTGTTGGAGGCTTCTCGCCTCCTCCCCTAGCACCCCGTCATCTGCCTCCGCGGCGTCCTCTAACCATGATTACCTGCACGCACACAATAAACTCGATCAACAATAGTATAATAAAACCAACTCATGTCTATGAAAGCCGTAGAGAACCCCAATTCGCGGGTCGAACCCGCTCTGATACCATATGTAATGATCCTCCTCGTTACGACAACAACTCTGATAACAGGTGCAATTTTTTTTTTTTGTTTTAACAGTGTGTGTGTGCATGTAAGAGGGGAAACAGACACACATGACTCTACGTCACCACCCGACTACTAACAAGACGCAACCACGAGGATCACAACCAGAAGACATAATGCGCACAACAAGTATCTGCACGCAATACTACTCAAGACAAAGGCCCCACAATATTTTCAACAATAACGACATACTGGGTTAGGTACCGTACGAACACAGAAGGTAGGATCTAGGGTAGTAGGTTTACTATTTTTCCACAGGAAAGCAAGGCGTTTAATCTTAGTCCTCTGCTTCGGAGAGAGACAAGGTCATATAGGCTCCTCGCCGACTGCTCAGGCAGAAACTAGTAATCCCCTCAGGTGTGTCGCAAGAGTGGAAACCCTGCCTTTAAAGGGCCCGAGACTCTTGATATGGCACTGGATTCTGGACGCAGGGGAGCAAAGACATATATACTAAGGCTACTGAAGGTGTCTACATCCCTCTCGACACAAGCAGACCACGAAATGCAATACCCCCAAGTACTACAAAATCAGGGACAATCATGACCTCTATGGGAGATGCAAGTTAGGATGTCTTAAGATCGACTAACCACTATTGAGACTTGAAGACATCAATCTCGATCAATGGCTCCATTAAATATCATTAACCAACGAAGACCTTATCATAAGGTAAAACCCAAAAATCAAACCCCCCATTATTTAGTTATAAGTCATTTTGCACTAGATCAAGGACCAGCAATAATCACAGGCCCATTGCATTTCTCTGTTAATCGCCATAAATGAGCAATGATATCAATACCATAATGGTAAACCCTCGAACATTTACATTTTCCATGTTATATTGCCTTTCCTACTAATTTATTACCATACATTAGAATAACCTAACAAATAATTGCAATGCAATTTAGATCTTATCATTAACTCTTCAATTTAAACTAATAATAACCTAGCAAATTAAACATCATCACGAGCATTTCAATTAAATAAATATTATCATGGCGAATCAACCATCATCATTAACATTACAACTTAAAACAATATTATCGCTAATACTTCAATTTAAACGAATAATAACCTTGCAAATTAAACATCATCACAAGCATTCAATTAACAATTATTAACATTGCGATTTAAAACACATCTTATTATTGCAATTTAAACTAGTATAATCATTGTAATTAAGAAAATATTAATAACCATAAACTCATTATAAAAATCAATAAGATTACAATTAGTCCACTTCTTCCTTCTCATCGAACAAACTACCCTAACCCATTACGTTACTGATCAACACCCAAACATTATTCATAATAATCTCATTATCAAAATAAATTAAGAATTACACTATTCAACTTCTTCCTCCCATTAGACTAAGCTACACTAAAAACCATTACTTCTATACTCAATTATTTTATATGAGAAATATATTTTCTTAAATCTAATAAAAAGAACTTTTAATAAATAAGGCACAATTTAAAAGCGTAAGTTATAATACCTAATACCAATTACCCTTTAACCTCATTTATATATGATACATACAGATTACTTAAATATCTCATTGTTCATTCATACTAGATATATACGGATTATTCGAATACTCAATTATTTTATATGAAAAATATTTTTTCTTAAATCTAATAAAACAATTCTTAATCAATAAAGAACAATTTAAAATCATATTTTAAAATTAACAGATAATTTCAATTGAAATAACATTAACTACACTGATACATAGCACATACTATCCCTTTTACTCTTTAACCACATTTAGACATGATACAGACATATTACTTGAATTTTCAAGTGTTTTTGAAATTTAGCATCAAACTAAAACCTATAAACTCATGTTCTACATAATCATTCGGAATAAACGTTAAAGTCATTTGGGTATATGGTAATGATATTTTTATTTTTATTTTGATTACGCATTAAAGCAATGGCATGGTGGAGATAATGACTTCAATTTGGGTTACTCGAATGACTACGCAGTGGCTAAGTAACAGGATTAAACCAGTGAGGAAGCAATAAGGTAGTCACATGCTAACACTTTATTTTTGTAAAAAGGAAAATCTATTTAAACGAATACGCCAGAAAAAAAATAAGCCATAATAATTTAAAATTTAAGGAAACGCATTGGCGTCTAATGGCGGTGGGCTTCCTGACAAGGAATAATGAAAAGGATGTCATTTCAGAACGAATCATTGCAATCTAACAACGACGAGAATCATAAGAATAGCCCCCAGGTCAACCCGACCAATACAATGGGAAGCGCCCAGTTCGAAATCCTCCCATGTCTCGTTGATTATTAAACAATGGAAATAAAGGCAGTGAGCACACTGGAAGGGAGAAACCCTAGAAGAATTGACACGGATACATGGTAGGTCATTCTTCGCGATTTGAAGGCAAGCATATTTATTCACGGCCTAGTATTCCTTCACTAACCTGGGAATCGGGTTCTGTACCATCAACAACATTTAATACTCAATTAAAGGGAGGCGTGTAAAGAGAGACTCGTCAGGGTTAAGGCGGCGGCTGTGTGCAGTCATTCCCTCTCCAGGAGATCACGATGACACTCCAACGCAGATGACCAGGATGCAGACTGACCACGCACTGTCAGAAGAAGAGATAAATAGATATCTTTTTGCAAAGGGTTTGTACGCTCTTTTCAAAACTAAAACTTTATTTTCCACGGGAAAAAATAGGATTCCAAGTTGAAAATAAAAATAACATTATTTACATGCTAGTGGCACTTTACAAATTAGTTGCGAAAGTATTATGACCCCCTCTTAGTGTCTCCAATCACAAAAGCTAAGAAACATTTGTCCCGAAAACATCAATTAGAAACCCTATGAAATTCCTATCAAGCTACATAGTACTTCTGTTTAAAATATTCTATTCAATACAATCCAAATGTTTAATTATTACATTTGCTCCAAATGTATAGCAGACAGTTATGTAATTAGTAAATACCGTGAGAAGGAAAAATAATGCATTGTTGTAATTTGAACAGAACTAAATAGGTTACCTTGACTGAGAGCTTACACCCTCGTGAACTTCCAACATGAAATTTCTTTAGTGCCCATGTGCGCGCTCTACTTTGAGAGAGTGTATTCAATTCCCAGTACATGGGTGTAAGTAATGTGTGCAATTTGGTCAGAGTTAAGGCAGTACGCCAGCAGAGAGAGAAGACCCAACAGGCAACAGTGCGGAGAAAAAAAAAATGCTCAGAGGGTTTAAAATTTACACAGGTCACCTAACACCCCCAGGAACACTCTGAAGGTTTAAATAAGTTTCTAGAGGCAACGTGCCACAGCGCTGCATAAGAAAACAAAACACAGAGGTTCAAATTTACTCAGAGATGAAGTCGTGCCACAAAGAAACGCAGGAAATTGCATTAAAATAATGTAGAGAAATTGAAAATGGCGGAGGCCCCATCTGATATTGCATTTGCCAGAACCCACGAACGGTTTACATTGCCAGATTTATTCCTAAAACTATTCTACATTGTCGGAATGCAATGATAACCCCAATTCATTTTACACAGTCATAGCATAAAATTTACACCATCCAGAATGAGAAATAAGACGTTACGCAGAACAGAGAAATGAAATAATATAAAAACTTTAACACAGTCCAACAACGTAGACTATAACTATTTTCCACAGTCGTAGAATCTCATTTATCCCACCGACCAGCTAAAATAGCTTACGAAGAATTAAATCTATAACCATAACAAGTTTTAATCGCCGAGGAACAAAATAACAACCATTACATCCAAATACAACCAAGATTTTGATACCAACTTAAGCCATAAGCATTCTATTCTACCAAAGTACAACAACCATACCTTTTCCTTATAGCCCACCATGATGACGTCCACACTCTGTGTCGCTCCTGCTCCGTACGCTCCCGCTTGCCGACCGTAGAGGACTCACCGATACCTCCCAGGCAAATGCTAGGGGTACTCTCCTTCCCCCTTAGCCCTTCGAGCCGCAAAGGGGCCACACACAACTCAGACAGTAGCCTAACTTCCCAGCTCACCTCCAAGGCTGAGCTACCACTCAAGTCAGCTGAGAATCCCCAACTCCTACAATAAATCAGTCCAGTCTCTAGTCTGGCAGCATAACAATACCAATAGCTGAAAAATCCCCCACTTTCTCCCCCTCTCATGTCTTTTATCCTCCTTTTTGACCTAATCCCATTAGGTTTTTCCTCAAAAACCCTAAATCCATTTCTTTTAAGTTTTTTAATCAAACCCTAAAAATTCCCCTCTTTTTCAAATGTCACGCATCCCTACCTTTTCCATAATTTACTTTCTTTTTCTTAAAGCTCCCTCGGATGAAGGGGCTACACACAACTCGCATGTAAGAGTTTAACTTCCACCACACCTCTGGCTGAGCTACCAAGTCACTGAGAACCTCCTAACTCCTACAATAAATCACCCAAATTTAGTCTGGCAGGATAACAATACCAATAGCTGAAAATCCCCCACTTTCTCCCCCTCTCATGTCTTTTATCCTCCTTTTGACCTATCCCATTAGGTTTTTCCTCAAAACCCTAAATCCATTTCTTTTAAGTTTTTTTAATCCAAACCCTAAAAATTCCCCTCTTTCCAAAATGTCACGCATCCCTACCTTTTCCATAATTTACTTTCTTTTTCTTAAAGCCCATCTCCCTTTTTTTAAACCCAAAAGGTAATGCCCTAAATAAATCTTTCATTTATTATTATGTGTTTTTTATTTAATTTAATAGCCTCAAATTAACTATATTAATGAAGTTCCCATTTTTAGTGGGTTGTTGAGTACTTCATCTTTAGATTTTATAATCACAAAAAATAAATCTTCATTTTAGTGGTGGTCCTATTTTATATTTCATCATTTAAGTGGTGGACATTTTTTTATTTTTATATTAAATATGGTAAAAAAAAAAAATGTTTTGAATTTTAATACCTAGAAAAAGAAAAGTTAAAGACAAAAGTTTCCTTTTTATTTTATGCTAGGGCCTCTGTTTTTTTTGTTAAGGTCACACTAAATTTGGTTTTTTTTCATAGAAAAGTCTTGTAGGCTTTAGGGCTTAGATTCCTGAAGCATGGCTATTATGTCAAGGGAATTGCTTAAGGTTTTATTTAGGTGTGGATGACTTAGGGCTAATTAGGTTGACTCCTTCAACCATATTATGGCGACAGTTCTAGACGACCACGTGCTCCAAGGGTGCCACTCACCTCTTTGGATTCTTTTTGGGCGACGTAAGGTTCTTCAAGATGCACCCATGTGCTCCAAGGGTGTCACTGCCAACTAATTTCTTTTGTGCGATGTGTCTTCGTGATGCACCACGCGGCTCCTTAAGGGTGCAACTCGGCCAACCGGAGCTGGGATTGGTAGACTCTATAACCCTTGAGTCAACACTCCAGAACTTGTGGAGACTAAGGGATCTAAGGAATAAAGGCCCCCACCTTATTGTAGATGCCCCTTAGAATCATCGTGAGGACTGGCTACCGTTCTCACGGTATCGTGTGGATCCTCGAACTAGGCAATCTAACCTATAGTTCGAGCTAATGCATGGGAGTGCTAGTAAAGGCAAGGTGGCTGCTATCCACCCCTCTTCCTCAACCTCTTTGCAAATCGTAGTGGCCCCTTTACTCCATATGTGAGTCCGGTCGGTAAGCTATCGTCAGCCTGCATCATCAACAATCATGTCAGAAATGTCAACAACAAATCATCAAATCGAATGAAACATCATAGTAAACATATCACCCAAAAACACACTCCCTGACTCAATCCGGAGTCCAAGGGGGTTCTACTGATGCCTCTACATCCTCAAGGTCAAAAACCCTGCACACTCAATAAAACTGAGTCAATAGCACCTGTCTACATCAAATAGTAACACATCATGTCATCTGTCAATCTCATCATAATCAAGTATAAATGGTCTAACATCATAAAAGTCCAGATCACCTGCGAGCAAGTGTCCTCAAATAATAAGTGTTCTCAATGCACCAGAGCGGGATGTTACATTAGGGGTGGAATATTTTCTTGTTTGGTCCTAGTAGACTTATGTTTGGTTTTTCCTTTCATGAGTCCGCTTAGTGAAAGATTCACCCCCAATGTCGTTTTATCTTCACCCACCTCCCAAAGAGCGTAACATTAATCTACTACTCCAACCCTCAAAGGAGATGGGATTCTCCTATTGTGAGTATGTGCATCCTAGATCTCATTTTGTAGATCATGTTAGCAATTTTACTGAGATGGCATCCAAGGACTTCCAGGATTGGGAGAGTGAGGAAATACTAAATTTTAAGGAAAAATATTTTTTCCCTGCATCCAGTCTTCCCCACCTTTCAGGCCTAGTTACCTCTACTAATTGCAGAAGGCAAGAGTCTGATTCAGAGCTGGATACTCCTATCTGAACTTGGATATCCTCGGGAACTTGTTCATCAACATCCACTAATAGATCCAAATTAATCTATTATTTTATCAATGCTTGACGGATCAGATTTAGAATTTCCTTTGCGTAGTTTACCTTTTATATGTGATTATCACGGGAATAGCTTAGAATTTAGTAACATGCAAGTTCAATGCATTGATAATAAAATTCCTACAATATCAAAGTTAGATTTAGAGAATGGATCAAACCCATCCCATTTTGTTCACTTCTTTTTATAACATTGATATATATATATAATGCAAACCATGTTGTATGAGCGAAGAATGTTATACTTTGTGGGCCAAGCCTATAAGCTAAACAATCTTGAGCTTATCTTATTATGTTCACGTAGATGCTCCATCATAGAGCACCTACATAAACTCTTACCAAAATAAAGATGTGCATTCACGTAAAGTTCAAGTTGTGAAGAGAATCATAAAAATCTTGGCACTCTAGAAACATGTAAAGTTAAAAATATAATTATTCTGCCAATTGAAACTTAAAAATTAAGAACAAACTTATCAACTAGCAACAAAAATAGACAATTTTGCAATTCTTCTATGATGAAGCATGTTGGATGTACATGTAGTAAATTGACAATAAGAAACACATGTTTTGAATAGAGAAACATTTGTGCATACTAACGGGAAATAACTAGATTCCCATTGATAAAAAAACGCCATACACTTTCAATGTGCAGGTGGAAATATGAACTTACATCCAGCTTGAGCTCATTTCGTAGCCCTGCAATACAACAAGGAGATTGACATTCCTATGTGATTTCTTTGTGGGAACTACCCTTGTAGACATGTATGTCAAATATGTGGTTATAGAGGATGTAAGCAGAGTGTTTAATGAAATGATTGAGCAATATGTGGAGTTGTCAGATGCAATGATTGCTGGATATACAAACAGTGGACGTATTTATGAGGCCCTACAGCTCTTTCAGAAAATGTCCCCAAAGGACGTTCTGTCATGGAACTCATGATTGTAGGATATGCACAAAAAGTCCAATTTGATGAGTCCCTAGAGTTTTTCCACTAAATACCTCAATGAGACTTTGTCTCAAGGAATTCAACGAGTACAACATATGCACAAAATGAGTTAGTTGGTGAAGCTTTGGATCTCTTCCAGAAAATGCATGAACCTGATGTTATCTCAAGGAATTCAACAATTGTAGGATATCCATAGAATAGGCATGCAAATGAGGCCTTGAAGCTTTTTGAACAAATGTGAATGGGCTGATAAAGACAAATTCAATCACCTTTGCTACACTGTGATCTCAGCATTTGCAAACTTAACAGCTCTGGAACAGGGCAAGGTGATCCATGAAAGCATAAATAGAAGTGGATTTCATTCTAATGCCTTTGTGGGTTGTACCCTTGTAGACACGTGTGCCGAATGTGGGAGCATAAAGGATGCACACAATGTGTTTGACAAAATCGCTAAACAAGATGGCAGTACGTTTTACTGCAATGATTTTAGGAATTCAATGCACGGGCATGGAATTGAGGCTCTATAACTCTTTGAACATAAGCAAAATCCTGGTGTGAAGCCCAACAATGTCATTTTTGTTTGTGTTATGTCCACATGCTGCCATGCAGGCCTTGTGTATGAGGTCTTAAACGACTTTGGTCTCATGACAACATTTTCACATCACATTTGAGAAATAGCACTATTTCCGCAAGGTTGGCCCTCTTGGTCATGTTTGGTGGCTAGATGAGGCCCAAAACTAAATTAACAAAATGCCAATAAAACCCAATGCTATTATCTGGGTATCTTTGCTCATTGCCTATAGAAATCATAACATAATTCTGGGAGAATGTATTATAGACCATTTTTTAGGTTCAAACAATAAAATTTCTGCATGTGATGTGCTTCTGTCAAATATATATGTAGCAGTGGGTAGGTGGGATGATGTAGAAAAGGTGCAAAAAGCTATGAAAGCCAATTGGGTGAAAAAAGCCAAGGCTGCAGCTGGATCAAGGTCGATGAAAATGTCTATGTTTCCTCAGGAGCAACAGATACAACCCAAATTTAAAGAAAAAATATTTATCTTTGGAGAAATACCTGTGCAAATGAAAGATCCTGAGTATGTTATGGTTACAAACTTTATTCTGCAAATGTTTAAGAGGAGCATAAGGAGTACATTCTTTGTGACCATAGTGAGAAGCTAGCCATTGTATTTGGGCTTCTTTACTCATCCCCTAGAACACCTATCTGGATTGTCAAGAACCTTAACAAATGTGGTGACTTTCACTCTGCTGCCAAGGTCATCCTCAATTTCATCAGTATTGAATTCCTCTGCAAGCTAAGTACAAAACCGTATCATTTAAACATTTTTGGTGAGTATGTATAGTGCCAACATAAAGATCTAGTGAAACTGTATATTTTGCTGACATGAACCTGCATTCTTGAATAGATATTAACCTGCATTTCAACGTTCTCGGAGAACAAACCAACCAATAGCGCATACCAAGCAATATGTATTAAAAATATTCTAATGACTAGAAGTGAGATAATTTGCAAGCGATCCTTTACAACTGGAATCTTCAAGGAGCCCCACTACATCAATTGTTAAAAATTCCAAGCTTTATACTTTAAAGGAACTTTTTACATATAGTTGATGGACATGATTAATCATATTTGGATTTTGCAGATTACAATTTACTAAATGGTGCCAAAACAGAGCCCTAAATCCAAGCAACGACCTTTGTATTTGTGTTGGTTGGGTTAATCAAAGTGATATTCTTACTCATGCAATCTTATAGTAATGTTCTGATATAAGCTTTCACAATCATTCTCATCATGTACATGCAAGCCCTTAAGTCCATTGGCTAGATTGACAAACAACCTAACATTACCATTATCTTTTAGGGTTACTATGAATAT
>SNQJ01S0201486.1:6030-16536 GCA_010110895.2 Picea sitchensis | reverse complement strand
GTGATCTTGCATAGGCTATTTAGCAGAACGTTGACCTTATCTTGTCTACTATATTGCTTATTAAATGAAATCAGATAATTAAGAAGTACTAACCCTTTGAATTATAACCTGCAAATATACATATAGTGTTGTTATTGTCTTGTCCCGAGCATGTGTTCTCAACAGGGACTTCACTTCTTTATTGGCTGATTAGCCAGATTATCTGATACTGGTGGTGACCTGTGAGGAGGGAAAAACCTTTACTCCTGACCTTTTATTCTTTGCCTCTTCAAACCCCAGGTTGTCGGGGACGTCTCCCCTGGGCTAACCTCCCTAAACAGAAAGAACCTCCCCATCGAGGTGACAGTGGGTGGGGAAGGTTCCTGTTGTGCCAGTTTGTCCATTATCCTGTAGCCTGTGACCTAAAATACAAACTACGCGATAATAGTACCTTAAGCACATATTAATTATTAATCGAAATTGTAAACATTAATTAAACAAGCACAATGCACAATGATTTAATGTGGAAACCCATAAGGGGAGAAAACCACAAATAATATATCTGTGTTTGATCAATTCTTAAATTAACAAGCTCCAACCTATGAGGGACACCCATCCCTATTGCAAGCACCAACTTACAAGACTATAGGCACCAACCTATCATAACAAGCATTCACTTGTTAATTGTAGACACCAATCTGCCAAGAACACCAATTCTTGCTATAAACACCAACTTGTAGAACCACAGGCACTAACCTGCATTGCAAGCACCCACTTATAGATAAAGAAGGCACCAACCTTCAATGTAAGCACCAAGTTACAGTGAGGACTTCAATACTCTCCCAATATCCACCCTACCACCCTGATATTGAATAAGAGTGTCAACCTGTTTTCACAATGCTCAGTCCTTGTCACAAGCTATCATCTTATTTCTTGCCCATCCTTAATCAATTTAGACCTTCAACTTGCCATTGTAACAATCTTCTTCAAATTCTCTTCCTCGGATATTCAACACACTTCAAGTTTGTCTTCTACACAGTCCAACACAAATCAATGCTTCCTCAAAACTCAGACTAAAGTTTGCTCCAAGTCCTTTTCAATTTTTACCAAGGACTTCTACATGATCTGTTGCCACTTATCACCACATATCCCTGCTCCATAGGAAATCTTTGTCTCAAGTAGTGGACTCTATCCACAAGAATAATCAGCTACACAGGTCTTCTCTTCCAATTCTGCACAACATTGAGATATGTCACAATGTTCTTGAAGATAAGAGGTTTCCCCAATTTACTGCCATAACTCAGATTATGCTTTATCAAGAAAAAGAATGTTCATCCTATGTACTTTAGATCTGTCTTTATCAAAAAAAAGGTGTGCTTTCAAGCAATCCTTGTTACTACAAGAATGAGGTTTGAGGTTTTAGAACTATGCTGTTTTTTTTTTGTATGGAAGCTCTGGATCAGTTCTTTGAAGAGCTAGAGGGAGTGTGAAGGTCAATGTAAATCGGCATATAAAATGTCAAAAAAATTATATTTTTAATATAATTAACGCAAATTTTCTGCCCCCAAAAAAGGTCTCAAATTAAATTAAATAGACAGCATATTGCATTCATTAATTAGTCTTAAAATGAGTTAGGATTATGTGAATCTTATTGTACCTGCAAAATTAGTTATAATTATGTGGATCTTGTTGTACCCTCAACAAATCCCATTAAGTTTTCATGTTCAGGGAAATTAAATGGAACCCCTACAAAATTTCCACATAATCTATAAAAGGCCAGAGTGTACCCTCGGGTTTGAGTGATTGGATGTTATATATTATTCCCTAACCCTCAAACTCTTTGAGACATTGTTATAACTCGTGCTCAATCTTTTTTTACTTTAATATTGATTTAGTTTTCTCTCTGTTTTAATCGGATCCTTCCAGGATAGCGTGCAGGCAGTAGTGTCTTATCCAAGAGTAGGAATCCGCAAGCCTTTTGGGATAACCCTCTTCACGTAGGTTCTTACAATCGGGGATTGAGTTCACTTTTTATACCTTCATACTTTTCTGAGTCCGCGAGCTTTTTTACTAAGTGTCTCCTTTTTATTTTAAGTGCAAATTATTCTTGAGTTGTTTCCTGCTATCCAATCAGATTTAGACACACAAGCCTCAAATCGTAATCCCGTAGGAGGCCCCAATGCCTAATGCCCCAACTCTAGTGAAGAATCTAGAAAGCATTCTCATGACAAATACCAATCACTCTAACGGATGCCTGGCATGCCTCACCTGGCAGGATATATACAGGAAATTCAACACTGAGGATTTTTCGTCATAAGATGAAAACATAGATGTATATAAAAACATCAAGAAGAGCGGACTTTGTTGTAGCTGCTCGACTGACCCTTCTCCCATACAACGATGCATTTCGATGGGAATACGTGCTCATGAACCCATATACATAAATGATTACATACCAAGTATGAAACCCCATAGCCTCATTAGGGGAAGACAGTACATAGAATGTACCAGTCGCCAACACCCAATTTTTTTATTAATAAGCAAATTCTGGAGGCATTTACTAAAGAGAACCCTAGTTTTATCGAGCTAATGGAAGAATGGTGGGATGAAGATACACCATTCCACAAAAGCGATAACAGAGTATACAACCCGCAATATCTCAAAGCACCATATTGACTCCTAGCGGAAATGATTTGTCGTCTTTATGGAGAAGAAGACGATGTACATTTTAAGCACGAATGGGTGTCACTAGCCCAGAGTGTGGAAAAAGAAGAATATATTTTAACTGGGCACATATCATGTCTACCAATATCGCACGAACAACCTAGGGGTGAGGAGTTTAGGCAGTCTGTATGGGGCCTGATCAAAACCATACAACCAAACGACTGTGAAATCTTGGTCGAGGAACCAGTCACCTTTGTGCTGGGTTGTCATCTACAGATAGGTCCTTATCTCATCCATTATCCTCAGTGGTGACACTCTGGTTATAATTGAGAATGTTGCATGCATGGATCTGTTGGTGAAGTCAAAGAATGAGGAGCCCTGCTCATTCTTTCGGATCCAGGGCAACCACTCGACGCATCGGGCAGGTCAACCATCCTTTGCAAACTGTAACTCCAGGTGGGATAACGCCCGCTATTAATGATATAGAAATATATAAACCAAGTATGCTGGGTACCAGAAGAACTTAACAGAGCCCGAGCTCTGAGTTTGTCTCTCATGTTCTTCCATAATGCCCAAGGTTCCCTCACAAACAAAAATCCAGGTTTTATATGTCGACTTTTCTAATTATAGCAATTTTCTCTACCATTTCTTTTCCTGAAATGAACTGGAATTGGAATCATAACCTCCAACCTATACATATCTATGCAGTTGTCTAAACGTTTTATCTTTTGGTAGTTTTTCGACGATTTTTTCCTTTTGATTTTTCTCGAAATCTGGTGAGGAATGGTTGGATCTGCATATTTGAGTGACTAAGTTTGTATAATCCAAGTGCCTTGGGGTTTTTCAATATGTTGAATCAATTTTGCATTCAGAAATACAATTTAAACAACAAGAAATAGTGAATTTATCCAGATTTACATTGTCGAATTCCGACCAAAAAACCTAAAAAATAGAACGTTTAGCCAACACCCATATCTATTAGTTAGAACTTTGAGAGAGTAATTACAAAAAATATTTCTATGAAATATGTGATGATTTTATGGCTCCATTATTTCACATTATTTTTGGCTGACCTCTGTAGAGATTGTCTTTTGAAACTATTGAAACCCTGAAAGACTTAGGAGACCGGTATATGAAGAAACATCTTACCTATATCAGAGTTTTAGGGTTCTCTTCTTCACCACATCTGCTGCCTAAATATGTCCCAGCTAAGCTCCTAGGAAGAGAAATAACATATCAAAAAGTCGAGGGCAGTATTGTTAAATCCTTGTCGTCCATTAACAAAAAAAACATGGCCTAAATTTCCGATCAAGGTAGGAGGTTTCACCCCCATTGAACATCCCACATGCAAGAAAGGAAGCGGAGGTCTTAAAAGGGTTAATTTTTTGTACAAGAGTAGTTAGAAACCATGACCCTAGAGGAATAATCTCGGATCATTTCAAGGCCTTGGGTATGATACCCACATTCCAACACATCAAGAATGAAGAAGATATTCTCTTCTCGGGGGGTTATATGAAGAAGTACTAACCCGCATCCAAAATTATCAGTAGTTGACAAGACTCGAGGAAGAACAAGAACTAAAGAGAATCATATTCCAAGTACAAAAGCAAAGATTGATACTTAGTGCATAAGAACAAGAGGAGGTCAATAGAAGGTCCCAACAACAAAACGATGAGGAAAGGACTAAGAAATATCTAGAATTGGAAGATAAATTAAGAAATAAAGAGTTGAAGAAAGAGTCAAGGAAAAAGGAGAGTTGAGGAAGCAACAAACAAATTTGTAAAAGATTAGAAGAAAACAAAGGAAGAAAATGGAGGAAGAGAAGGAAAAAGCACAAGAAGAAAAATAGAAGAAAATAGCAGTGTTTCACAGGGACGCGTTCCTCACGTCCCCAAGACTAGGGGACTCCAGGGGGGACGTTTCCCCACATCCTCTTTTTGGGGAGACGTGGGGGACTTGGGGGACACGACTCTCCAAGTTGGGGGACGAAACTCTCCAAAAGGGGACTCGGACGCCCCTCCTCAAAAGGAGGACTTCTGGAAGTTTCCCCAATTTTTTTTTGCCCAGTAAGAAAAAGAGAAAATTAAATATAAAAAAAAATTAAAAAAACAAATATATATAAAATTAATTTATGTTATTGTTGAGATTTATCATATTATCATTATTATTTTTATTTTTAAAATTTTATTTTTTATATTTTTCTATATTATATATGTGATGTCCCCCGTCCCCCATTTCCCAAAAATCCCTAAAATTTGGGGGTACTTCCACACATCCCCTTGTGCGTCTCCCCGCACCTACGTCCCCCGTCCCAGAGTCTTGGTGGAACATTGGAAAATAGAGGAAAAGAAGAAAAAAGCAAAAGAAGCACTAAAAAGAGTGTTGAGGAGCACAGAAAAGTTGAAGAAAATTCTCGTAAAGCTGCAAAACAAAAAAGAAGACATAAGAAAGAGTCAAAGAAACAAAGAGAAGAAGAAAAATCCAAAGAAGCAGTAGAGATAGACAAAAAGAGGAGACTAGAAGAAACAATGGTAGGGGAACCAGTCTCGACACAATGAATAAAATATCATACCTTCGTACTCACATTGATCTAGGTACTCCTTTGAATACAATACCATCTAGGTACTCCTTTGAATAAAATATCATCTGGATTCACCTAAGTTGCATTACAGTCAATAGATTTTGATGATGTTGTGGTCCAACTAAGTGAGTACTTCTATAGAAAACCTAAAAAAGGAATTTCAAAAAGATCTGCTAAAAGACCAAGAATAGAAGGGGTTGCAAGAGTTCAAGAAACACGGCATAGGTCTATCACATGGAATTTGTGTCAAGATGGCCCTCAGAAAGAAGCAGATGACACAACATGTGCTCTTAGTGCATTTGCAGGTGCTAACTTGATCAATGTCAATGAGCTAAATGCAGCGCTTGACAATTACAAAGTCAAGGTCTTGGCCCCAGAAGATCAATTGAATCAGCAAGAGAATGGATTTAAACTTCAAGACAATGAAAAATACAGCTACATAAGTCTAAGAAGGAAAACATGAAGGAAGTACATTTGAAGGAGATGGAGGAAAATTTCTCTCTTTGAGCAGCAGAGAGTGAAAAGTATTGAATACGAAAAAAAATGCATAAGCTAGAAGCAAAATTGAAAGGCAGTGATAAGGTTATGAGCATTCTTAAAATTGTAAAGGAGGAATCCAACAAAGCAAATGAAAACTTGAGCGAGGCACAGAAAAACTTCTTCGCCCAGTTGAATGTGACCCAAGATTACCAAGAGGAGATCATTAGCCTATCCGATCAACTGGATGAACTAAATATCCAATACACTGAGATAAAGTATGCCTTCAATAAGATAATTTATTGCCAAGTTATTCACAAGGAGACCTCTGCAGACCTGTTTAGATTCACCAAGAAGGAGCAGAGGAAAACTCAAATCTTGATGGATGGCTAGAAAAACTCTTTTCAAGATGTAAAAGAAACCATAAACCTTTCCACCAAAGCCGGTGCTAGAATGTGGAACTCTTTCGATGAGTTGTTCGAGTAGTTTAAAATTCCAGTCATGGATGAACTAGCTCAAGCAGGACCTAACAAGTTGAGGGTAGAAGTAGAGGATAACAGAGATAACAACAACCAAGCTATTGAGTAGCTAATAGATATCATCAAAGACATTTTGGGTCAATACTTAATACAGTCAATCAAAAAAGCATCAGCTGCAAATGACTTTGTTAATAAAATCTACAGTGACCTCAAAAGAGAAGTTGTTGACCGAGTATATGATGGAGAGCTAGAATTAGAAAAAATGAAGCTGATCAGAATACAACTCCTGAATTACATATGTAGAAAATTTGGCCTCAAAAAAATCTTTGTGACTTTGTGACTATTGTATAGTATTGAATTTTTTTATTTTGCATTTGAATTGTATATAGAATATTGTATATAGAATAGGGGCAGTTGAAATGAAGAGTTGTAACTATGGTCTTGACAATTACAAAATGTAAAAAGACACTCTTTTTTCTATAAAAGAGAGTTCCATGGGAGAAAGACGGACCTTTTTCCCATTGTTTATTGTTGATACTATTATCTTATGAATAAAGAGCATAAGACAATTTGTTGGCAATCATAAATGGTATTGGTGTGTATACGGGATTTTTCTGTATATGCAATTGAATTTTACAGTTTCAGTTTCTTGAATTGAATGATATGTTATATGAATTATTTCTATATGTTTCAGTTATTTGACATTTGTGGTTATTAATAGACAAATTGATAATACTATAGTTGTAAGTAATAACTATTTGCAATGGTTGAATTATTGTTTTAACATAGACTATTTTTGTGACAAKCAATTAAACATTATATAACGTTTCTATTTATTTAGAAATACTCATGGGACTTCCAATCTAATCTACCAACAAATGCAAATGCTGAGATGTTGATGAATGMAGGTATCATAGGAAATAATTACACTGGGCCTTCAAATATAAATTATATGATCCATGCTCTAATCTACCAACAAATGCAAATGCTGAGATGTTGATGAATGAAGGTATCATAGGAAATAATTACACTGGGCCTTCAAATATAAATTATATGATCCATGCTCTAACTGTGTTAGAAAGGTAGGTGTTGATAGAGCAATAAATCATTAGATACCAGGATTTCCTATCCTGGTTCTAATCAGAAAATAATGCACACCTATATCTATTTAATGTCATTTGGAGATGTATGAGTATTTGTATACATTTGTAAAAAAAATTGGGATTTCTAGCCACTATGACTGCTCAAGACTAATTTTGATGCCCTGATTTTACTGCATAATAGTCATAGTAGTATTTGCTGTGTTCACTTTAAAAACAAAGAATTGTAAGGAAGCCTGTAAAATGAATATTACTGCCTGACAAGTATTTGCAATGTTTAGATGAACTTTTCTAAAATTCTGGCTCATTACATGAAGTTGGGTTGCCTTATGGTTGTCCTTAGTGAGCACTCTTTTGGAGTTTTGCTCATTTTTAAAATGCTTGTGGTTTTGGAGTTTGTGTTCATTTTTGAAATGCTTGTAGTTGTATAGTGAAATGAAGTTGAGCTGTCACGGTTTAGCCTGATCTTTAATCGGGTTGTTTTATTTTTAAAGGCTCCATTATTACATAGCAAGGCACTATATTGGACCGACAGAATGAACATGAGAACCAAATAAACTTCTTCATCTACTGCCTAGTTTTGTTGTGATTTTAACGAGAAACATTTTTATATGCTAAAATGTCAATTGAGGGAATATGGAGAATGACCATGCATTCTGGCAATATTTTCTTTTATTTACAGAGGGGCTGTTTCTGTTCTACTTCCTTTCAATGACAGTCGAATGCTTAATGTGTGCTAAATGGTGTTATAGTTCAACAGCTAAATGCATTCAACAGTAAATCTCAATGTTCATTACACTTTTCTGTGGCCACTGCAGTGCCACTTGTTATATACAGTAGCATGTGCTGTGTTTAGATTGATGGAAAGCAAACCAATCTTCGAGATCAAAGCAACTCTACAATATTAAATACGCTTAATGTAAATAGTGATAATATTTAATATAATTCATGAGAACTCTTCTAAAATTAATTGAGTGCATCATAATGTAGAAAGGGCATTACGTTTTAACAATGGATGGAACTTCCAACATGGATCCGATGTTTTTAATTTGGTTCCAAGAGCCTTCGTGATCACGTATGCATTTCAGAGATCAATAGCCTGAACTTTAGATCAACACAAATCCTCTCGTCCATTAGTAACGCCAGAAATGTAATCGCGCAAGGCGTTCCAGCACAGATAACAGGTAACAATTTGATCGAATAGCTACAACGGCATGGCTGCATAAATCTTTCCTAGTATAGATGGTCATTGACAGAGACAAATGATTAAAATCATCCTGTAGACGAAATTCCGGAGGTGACAGAATTAAATCATCCAGTAGAAGCAATTCCGGGGGTCACATGATGAGCCTGGTGATGTTTGGAGGGAAATCTGGGCAGGCCTGGACTTGTATGCCCAGAGACTTGTAGATCTCAACAACCACCTTCGTGTTGAAGTCTTGGACAGCCTTCTTTCGTGAAGGCTGCCTGCTAATCGTGCAGGAACGGGCGAAACCCGTCATCATATCGACATAGGTATCTCTGATTCTTGCCATCCATGACTTTGCAGCCGATGGAATAATTCTGAACCTGAGCCTGGGCACCGCCTTCAGCCTCCAAACAAGTGAAATGCCCTTACCTTTACGCCCGCCCAGCTTGGCCATTTGCATGCGTTTTGATCTTCCTGGAAGGCGCGTGTACCTTCTCCTCTGCATAAATCTCTTTACCCTCATAGAAATCCCGGCAGTGGTGTTGCTCTGAGCCGAAGTAGATTCCATCCCATCGTCATCCCAATATCCCATCGTCCTCCAGTCTACAAAACAGCAATAACGAACAGCGTGTATTGATAATCTATCGTCTCCGATTAATATACCGTCTACAACTTATTAGTCTTTGTGTTGAGCTGGTGTGGTGTGCATGTGTACATTTTTCACATTTTTCATTTTGATTGAGAGAGACGGGTCAAATTCTAATGGCCTGGATTTTGGATTGCCCATCATTATAGACCAATTCGCCGTCTGTCCTTCTTCCACCCAAGTTTAGTCACGTGGCTTTACATTTTGTCAAAAAAAAACTTTTTTGAATTTCCGTACACATACTATTATTAGGTAATTGTAGCAGGTGGGACTTTAAAGCACTTACCTAAATGGGGCCAGAGCACTTTTATGAAGTTTGTTTTTTATTTTGATTATGTAGGGCAATGGCGCTTTTTTAATTGTTCTACGTTTTTGTTTTTTCTTTTGTAGCACTAATTAGAGGGTGGGAGTAGGGTTGATATTAGAGGGTGGGAGTAGGGGTGATATGTTTTTTCTAGTATCATCCTCATCTCCATTTTTAATGAGTAATATGTTTTTTCTAATATTACCCTAACCTCACCCTCTTTAATGAGGGTGGATGGATGAGGAGGGGTAGGGGTGTTGGGTGATATTAGAGAAAACATAATATGTTGTCGCATTGAGGGTGAGGGTAGGGGTGCAGGTGGAGGGTGATATTAGAGAAAACATAATAATTGAGAGTAGGGGTGGGGGATTGATATTAGAGAAAACATATGGGGGTGATATTAGAGAAAACATAATGAGTGTGGGGGTAGGCGATGATATTAGAGAAAACATACGGGGTGGATATTAGAAAGTGGGGAGTGATATTAGAGAAAACATAATATTATGTTTTCTCTAATATCACCCTTCATATGTTCTCTCTAATATCACCCGCCACCCCCACTCTCATTGAGAGTGGGGATAAGGGATAATATTAGAGAAAACACAATATTATGTTTTCTCTATATCACCCATATGTTTTCCTTAATATCACAATATCACCCCTCTCCCTCAGTGGGGGGTGATATTAAAGAAAACATATGGGTGATATTAGAGAAAACACAATATTGTGTTTTCTCTAATATCATCTCCCACCCCCACTCTCATTGAAGTGTTAGAAAAACAGGACCGTGGAGCAATAAAATAAAACAAATGCGGAAACAAAACACATAAGATACACAATAGAATAGAGACACAGATTTACGTGGTTCACCCAGTGTGGGCTACGTCCACCAGATAAATTGTCAGGTCCTTGCTTTATTATTATCCAACATATGAAGGGATACAACCTATAGTGGATACAACCTACAACAAACCTGTTGTAACTTTCTCTTCTTTCTCTCACAGTCTCCTATCTCAGAATACAATATTCACCATCAACCATAGTCGCAATACATTTCCCTCATAAAAGAGGGTTGCCTTCTAGGGCA
>SNQJ01S0201484.1:1914-16859 GCA_010110895.2 Picea sitchensis | reverse complement strand
ATACCACCCTCCTTCCATCACTTCTTCTCTAAAATAAAAATCTAAGGTTCAAGCATTGGAAGATCACATCGAGAATCAACAACAAGCTCTCCAAATATTAAAGGACAACCTGACCATGACACAAAATCATATGAAACAACAAGCAGATCAACATCGTAGTGAAAGAAGTTTTGAAGAAGTAGATTGGGTGTTTTTAAGACTACAACCATACAAACAGATGTCCCTCAAGCAATCCAAGACGGATAACAAATTATCACCAAAGTGCTATGACCCTTATAAGGTGTTGCAAAAGATTGGTACTATGGCATACNTGTTTCATGCTTAAACAAGGTTATAGGAGACAAGATCCTAGTTCAAAATATATTTCCAGAACTTGACAAGGAAGGAAAAATCATATTGGAGCCTGAAGCCATCACTGACATAAGAATTAGCCAGTTGAGGAATAGATCCATTTCAGAATATCACATTAAATGGAGGAAACTACCGGCTGAAGATTCCACTTGGGAAGATGAGTCTTTTATATAGAATCATCCAAAGTTACTCAAGCATTGCGGACAAAACTTCTCTCAAGGGGAGGGGCATGTTAAGCCCTAAATAGTGGCTCATTACCCCTTAATTGTGGCATATTATATTAATAATGTTATTTTATTTATGTCAACTTTAGTCCATTAGTTGTAATTATACTTCCTAGTCTCCTATATATACCGAGACATTTTCATTTTGAAGCATCTGGTAATTGAACATTTATGTGGGAATAAAGAAGTTTCCCCCTCGAAGAGGCTTATTATCTTAATTTATCTCTTTTTCAAGGCGTTGAGTACTTATTCTAAGGTTTTTCTATGCTATATTAATATTTGGTTCCTAACATAATACAGATACTTACCTAGTGATGGAACAGGCACAGGTCCAAACACATCACTGTGTATCAACTCTAATATCCCCTTTTCTCTTGTAGCACCAGATGGGAATCTTACTCGATTTTTTTTCCATCTATACAATGTTCACATAAATCAAAATATGGAGTGAAATTAGACATACCTTCAACCACACCTTTACTGTGTAGTGTTCGAAGGCCCTTTTCTCCAATATGCCCCAGTCTTTGATTCCACAACATGGTCTTCTTTTCTGGGACAGTATTGGTCTTGTCTCCTTCATTTCTCTACTTAGGTACAAAAGAACTATTACACCCAATGGTATAAGTGTTTCCCAACAACTTGTACAGATTTCCACACTGAACTACCCTCATCAACACGATTACTCCTCGTACCATCTTGCAAGTGTTCTTTTCAAATACAATTTTCACTGCTGCATCATCCAAATTGCTTATAGATATTAGGCTCCTGGATAGTTTTGGAATGTGCAGAACCCCAGGGAGAGTTCTAATCCTTCCATATTTTAGCAACAACTTAACCCTTCCACGTCCCAAGATTTTGGCTGTCGAGACATATCCTATGAATACATCACCACCATCATATTTTTCATATTCAGAGAACCACTCCCTGTGAGGAGTCATATGGTATGATGCACCTGAGTCGATCAACCATACATCATGGTCTACATGTGTACTTGTAGATTCTAGGTAAACATCACCTCCTTCTTCAGTGGAGGTTTTCGCCTCTTTGGAAGAGGTACTATCAAATCTCTTTGGTTTTTCAACCTTCTTAGACTTGCAAGCTTTCTTATAATGCCCTGTTTTACAACATTTTCAACATTTCCTCAAATATTTTCCTGGAGACCTAGATCTATTGGTAGATTTAGATCTCCCCCCCAAAGCCTTACCAGGATTCTTGTCTTGGGTATGACCTCTTACAAATAAAGCATGTGTGCTATGAATATCCATGCTTTTCCGCCTCATCTCTTCAGATAACAAGGATGAAAACACATCCTCATACTTCAATGTAGATTGAGTGGTACTACCAATTGCTACAACCAGATTATCCCAAGAGTCTGGAAAATAACATAACAAAGTAATACACTTATCTTCTTCTGCAATCGTAATATTA
The DNA here is from genome assembly GCA_010110895.2 of Picea sitchensis. Classification (NCBI taxonomy): domain Eukaryota; kingdom Viridiplantae; phylum Streptophyta; class Pinopsida; order Pinales; family Pinaceae; genus Picea; species Picea sitchensis. The sequence goes on along the minus strand of SNQJ01S0201484.1, from coordinate 14,856 downwards.
ATAGAGACAAGTTGACTTACCAGAGTATTAAAGGCATTTATATGTTTTGTCACAGAATCTCCATCTTCCATCTTAATATGATACAACTTCTTTTGAAGAAACAAATTGTTTACCAGAGACTTTTATTGATACAAATTCCCCAGCTTATCCCATAGTTCCTTGGCTATAGATTCTCTTGAGACATTCAACAACACCGAATTTTCTAGGCAGAGTCGAATAGTACTCCTTTCTCTTTTGTCCAACTTCTCCCAATATTCCGTCGACATACCAGTAGGTGGTGTACTAGTAGGTTGTGTACCAGTCGACTACGTGCCAATAGGCTACGTACCAGTAGGCTGTGTCCCCGGATCCAAAACAATCCATTGTTCTTTGTATACAAGAAATTCCTCCATATTGAGCTTCCATAGCTCAAAGTTTTTACCATTGAACTTCTCTATCTCAATTCTAGATGAGCTCGCCATTCCTCTTTCTATGCTTGAATCTCCACTGCAAAAGCTCCCGCTAAACTCAAGTTTATCACAAACCCAAGATAAACTTGATCTATCAAGACTAATCCAAACCCTTAGTAACAAAGGCATCCCTCTTATGCCAAAAACGAGCTCTGATACCACATGTAAGTTTTAAAACTATGAAGTAAATAAATGCATATAGATTCTTAAGAAAAACAAAATTTAATCAATGGCTCATACACAGAGTACATAGAGATTTTATACTGAAAACCCTCAACCAAGAAAAACTTTCTTATATTCATTATCTTGAATTTCAACATTCACCATATAATATATAGAATGTTTTTAGGTATTCTATAGATACCAAAACCTTAATCCCTTAATTCGGGATTAATTTAGTAAACTGCTAAAAATAGAAAAATCTGCTAAAACTAACAAAAACCACCCAAAATAAAAATTTTGGGGCGCTACCCTGGGCTGCCACCCAGTTCTGAACGCTACGCGTAACTAGGGGGGGCATACCTGCCCCCCCTGGGACCCCCCTAGGAAAGCGCCCGATGCACATGACACAAAGTGCACTACTAGAGGGATCGTTAGACGCAGTTGTTGAATCTGACGTGCCCACACACACACATGCAAAGAATATAACACATACCCAACATTATCATGGTCGGTCTGCATGCAACAATGTATTTTATATTTATGATGAGACATATACAAAAATAGGTGCATTGGCCCTTAACATCTAGGATCTCTGGCCTAATCATAAAAAAACTGGCTCACCAACCTATAAAACATAACATATACACAAAGGCTCACTGGCCTCAATATCTCATGCACTTAAGATGTTGCGCGCGGTATCCTGGAATGTGCATACTTCATCATTTTACTACACAGTACATGTGCACAGTATGCCATGAAAGGTGCATACAAAAGTAATGTCAAAAAACTCACCAACTTCAGTATATTTTCGTTTACATTACAATTGGATTCAGAATAGGGATATTACACCACAGATCAACATTTGTGGAGCATATCAGGCCGAGAACTAATGCAGAGGTTAATATTTTGAAACTGGGTCGATAGGGATACCATGGTTTTTCCTTGAGGGCACGTGGCACCACTGAATTCATATCGGGGGGAAATGAGATGGACCCCGAAACCACTCAATCCCACCCCAATGTCACATGCCAAAACATCATTAGATGTGTCAAATCCAAGGATCGCATGTGGAAAGGGAAAGTTGACGACCCATCAAATCACCTCGAGACACTTGTTTGGGTAATTTCGTCTATGCAATGTTGGGTGAACACCACCAAAAAACTAATTTGAAAGTTCATCATTTGAAATCAATGGCCAAACGTGATAAGATGTTATCCCTGCAAGTACTTTCGTTAGTAGCCCATGATTGGCACTCAATGACGATTGTCACTCAAAGCATGGGTGACACTACTATGTTTTGGGTGATGGATGTTTTATTAAAGAAAGGGTAACCACAAAACGAATCATTCATCTAATTCTTGTGAAACTAATGGAGGTAAGCTCGTGCTTGCATGAAAACCAGAGGAAATGGAGAAGACATATACAATGACCTTCAGCAAACTAGGATGTTCAAATAATCTGACAAAATTATCGATGAAGAAGAAAAAAAATCTTGTTGCACGAATATTGGCAACAAAATTTCACACAGATCCTGCAGATGAAACATGAGCATGTAAAGAGATCAGATTAAATCCTGTCATGAAGGATTTAATCATTAATGGATATGCAGAAGGGTCCTACATGCAAGCTGGAGAAAGTGAAAGGAACAAGCGACAGAATAAGGAGACCGAAGCTCAAATGGTCGAAGTTACTAGGGAAAACCAACATGTTTGTATTGACACCTTAAAGGAGGAGATTGTGAACCTGAAATGAATTACAACTAAATTAAGTATGTTTTAGGTAATTTTGTAATGATGCAGACAAGTGGCATTCAGGGTAAAAATCTTGAATATGTCAGTTTTAGATTATAACGCTCCATAGAAAATAGGAGTTCAATTTTTGTACGTTACTCTTTATGTGACCATTGTCTATTCTTGGAATCTTAGGGAAGATGATCCATTTTAATTCCATATGTAATTCATCTATAAATATTGTTTAAAGGAAAAATGAATGGTTGGACTTACCGGAGAGGGGCATGCCCTCATAGCAGGAGAACTTTGTAATTTTCTGGAGATGAATTGAATACATATGCAGAAGCTTTTGAAGTCTCTATGAAAAGATTCTAATGGTGGTGATATGAGGTTTGTTTTCTCTCATTGTATGTATTTCTTGTGTCCTTTTATTCCATTTACACATTCTTCTATTTAAATTAGATAGTCAAAAGATCATAATTCATCTTGTGATTCTCTCGGCTGAAGTAATTTAAACTGTGTGTTTTTCTTCTTAGCTAATTCAGAATTCATTTCAGTAATTCTTTGATGCAATTATTTGTTTTTCCCTTTCCATTTACACTCTACAAATTTCAATTTATAACCTAGATTCATGGCCTCATTTAGCCTTTATCCTCTGGAGAGTTCTACTGGCCTATCATTATTTCATTCACTTTCATAATTTTGACTCCATATCCCTAAGTTATCCCTCCCCTTCCTTACCAACAATTTTATAAAAAAAAAACCCCAAAACAAACTAAATCCATCCATTGATTGCAAAAGAAATATCAAGTGACAAGAGAGAGCCCTCTCTAAGTTGAGAAGGCTAGTGCCCAGCTCTAAAGTTGGTTGAAACACTTACCTCTATTGTTTGTCTATCACCCAGACAAAATTTACAGAGTGGTAACATTTTGGCGCCATTGTCGGGGAACAAAGGAGAAATATTCCCTGGGAGAAATGACAAAGTTCAGACTTGAGTAGTAATGGTGAAGAGTATTCAGACATAGAAAGGTTGTACATCATTCGCCGAACGACTCCATTTTTCAAGAACCTTGAATTGAAATTTTTTCTGATGACTCCACTGAACAAAGAATCAGTAGCCTGAAGAGTTTATTGGCAATTCCACTCAAGATTCAAATGTGATTCAGAAACTTCAATGAATATGGCATCCCTTGAATGAGGTATGAAAGGACATCATGGGAGACAACAAATACCTAAAATTGAGTTTTTTTCAAGACATTATATTTTTTGTTGTCAATTACTTTTTGTCCTTTCTTGGACATGCTAAAAAAATTTGTATTCTCCTGCTGCACACAAATGATGATCATGATAATCTTGAAATTATCTATCCTCCTCTTGAAATTATACAGATATCCCCTTAGTTTATCACTAATTTTGATCAAAATATCCCATCTTAACCATGTGATAACCATGACCAAGTTGGCGAGCCTCTTGAAACCAAATCTAATATTTCACCTACTATACTTGATCCAACACCCTCCAAGACCTAGCACAGACACAGACCCTTGAAATTACCCCACATCCTTCATTCTTTTCCTCCAAATCATTATGAATATCTACATGTGTTTGATGGGAAATATGGTGCCATCACAGCTGAAAAGCACATCCAAGAGTTTGAGCATTTTATATATTTGTTTGAGATTGACCATGACGATGTTTGTATGAGGGATTTCTCTCAATCCTCAAAAGGAGATACCAAAGAATGGTTTAAACATTTGAAGCAAAGACAATTAGCTCATGGGAAGAACTGAAGAGTGTTTTTGTGAAGTTTTGGGATAAGAAGAAATCTCTAGATCTACAACTTACATAATTCTATGCCTTGAAAAGGAAAAGAAATGAGACCATTTCCACATTCAGTAGAAGGTTTTCTAGTATTTATTATGATCTACCCAAATAAATTCAACCCACTGAAGCTGTTGCCATGCTCTAGTATGCCACTACTCTTCCCCTAGATTTGTCTTTCATCCTGATGGAAAGAAGACCTAAGACATTACAACAAATGTTTAATGATGCTCAGGAGATTCAACACAATATCCTAGCATCTAAACAAATTCAAAATGAAGGGTTGGGTGCTCCATGACATGAGGATGAATATGAACAGAGAACATTTGATTGAAATTTTGAGCATAAAATTGATGATATCATAGGTCCTCTTGAAGTTTTAAATATAAATGATTCTGCAAAGGATTATATCCCACTTATTGAAAGAGAAGGCACTTATATAGTTTCTGATCCACCCCATGATAAGCATGGAGCTGATTGTTTCATATATTCATTTGTAGATATTCAAGAAGATAAGTTTGCAAATCATTTTGTGGAAGAACAGGTTGGTGTCCCAAGTTTTTCCTTGTTAGACAATATTGAAGATGTTGTTGATTTACCTATATACGATGAATATGATGATGATTATGATGATAATCTCCCAGAACAACCAACGACATTTCCTATATCAGAAAATTTTCTTTTTTAGTAGTATAATGAGAGCATTCAACTCACATATCATAGTTACAAAGAAGAAAGTATTGAATCAACTGAGGTCACTTCTTTACCCTTATGATTTTCTTCATTTAAATTTTTGAAAGAAAATTCCAATATCATCATTGAAGCAAAGGAATGTGTGTTGATGCAAAATCACAATGACTCACCCAAACAAACTGACAAGAAATTGCATCCATTGGTCGAACATGAATCTAGAAATGAGTGTGTTCAACAATCTAAAGAAATTGAAAACTGTACATATGACAACAGTGAATAAAATGAAGAAAGTTTTGAATCAGGTGACAAAACCTTTCCATTGTGTTTTTCTTCTTTCAAATTGTTGAAGAAAAATGTTTATAATGTTTCAAATCAGAAATCCCCCAGATATGATGTTGAATATTCAGAAAGAAGTGAACTTTCAAGTGAAAATTGTCTTCCATTATGTATTTATTCCTTTGAATTATTGAAAGAAAATCATGAGATAGCAGAGGAAGCAAGAAATTCTGACCACAATGGCACTATTTTACATGAGCAAATTGTTATCAGTGAGGAAGATCAACAACCTTCTCATGCATTTAATCATCATGTGGCCGATTACATGGAAGGTTATTTCAGTTCATATTTGCAGTCTATGCTTAGTTACTAGATTAACAATGATGATGAAGCTGATCAAGAAATTGTTCTTAGAAGTCATTTTCCTTCTCTTAAAATTGATGAAGATATTCAACAAGATTTCCAGCAAGACAAAGTGTTTCAATTTTTTTTTTCTTCCCCTATGAATGATGTGGTTGTTCAAATTCTAAGTGGCCTAGACATGGATAAGGATTCTTAAACTGCATCTATGGAAACTTCAAGCAGTGAACAAACAAATGACATAGAGTTTCAGGAAAGAAACAAAACAACAAATGCCCCTTTTCAATCAGAAATACAAAAAGATAATGGAGAGGTGATTGTTTTATTTGATTCATTTGAAAATCATGGCTTTTAAAATGTAGCGATGGCAACTCTAGAATGTGAAATAGTTCATGCTATTATATTTTCACATTTGCAAGGATATTATGAACAAGAACTTATTTCCCTTCATTCATTTCAAATCCAAAATGACAGTCCTCAAGAAATTTTTCAAAAGGTAAGAGTAGACAAACCTATTGCTTCCATTTGACTTGAAAATGTTCTCAGAAAAGGAGAAACAGAGCAATAAGAAGAAACACTTATGAAAGAGGCTAGTCTTTCTGTTTTTGTTCATCAAGAAGAAATGGTTTTTTATGGTTTTCATGACCCTGTGGCATGTTATATAGAAAATTCTAACAATCCAAATTCAAGGTTTAAGATGGATTGTAAGCTCAGAGATGAAGGTAATGACAAATCAACACTAGTATTAGACATGGATTGCTTTACACCAATGGTTTGTTTTCAGCCAGTGTTGTCTTTTGATTCAGGAGGTTGTTACTTCTAGTAGTCTCAACAGATTTTTCAGCCTCGTGAGGGAAATCAACAGGGTAAATTGCATGAAAGAAAAAGTGAAGTGGAAGAAGTGAAACATAATTGTGGTCTTATGCATGTGTTGGAAGATCCATTTGCATTTTTTCTAGAAACAATAAGTAGTCCCAATATTTTTGAAATTCTAAGATTCAAATTTGTATATAAATTCTCGAATGGGTTGTCAATGAATAGGTTTCGAAGCAAGCATATGTTGAATAAACATGAAGTGGATAAAATGTTGACATGGCTACATTGGCATTTTGATTTCTTGTGATTGGTAGTACATTTGAGTAGTTAGGGTAGGTAGGCACAAATAAGCTTGTGGATCAAGCATTTTCAAGTTTAGGTCTCCAAATAAATGTTCAGCCTCTAAGTGAGAGTAGTGTGCAGATTATGGTGTTCAACAAACATTGGTGATAGGTCGAGGTATGGTACACACTTGTTGTGAGAAAAGATCCAATGGATAAGGCACAAGGTCTACTGTTCTTTTCTACCTCTAAGGGATGATATCATCCCTATTTGGAGCTCATGTTATCACTGTAAATTTTTTTCATATGGAGTCCAAGTCTTAAGACTTAGCAGGAGGATAAATCAGTATACAAAAGCGATAGACTAGCGTACGGGGCTAAATATAGAGGAAAGGTGAATTTGATGGTTCCCAGTGGGTCATAGATCATTGGATCCATAGATTGACAGTTTTGGAGTGTATCGGGATAAGAAATAATGAAGAGGTTAATGTTTTGAAAGAAGGCCAATAGGGATACCACAGTTTCACCTCGAGGGCACGTGGCAGCATAAGATTCATATCGGGGGGAAGGTGGAACCCAAAACCACTCAATCCCACCCCGATGTTACGTGTCAAAACATCATTAGATGTGTCAAATCCAAGGATTTCATGTGGAAAGGGAAAATTGATGGCCCGTCAAATCACCTCAGGACACGTTTTTTGGGTACTTTCATCCGTGCAATGGCGAGTGAGCACCGCCAAAGAAATGATTTGAAAGTTCATCATTTGAAATCAATGACCAAATGTGATAAGCTATTATCCCTGCAATAAAGTTTGTCAGTAGCCCATGATTGGCACTCAATGACGATTGTCACTCAAAGCATGGGTGACACTACTATGTTTTGGGTGATGGACGTTTTATTACAGAATGGGTAACCACAAAATGAATCATTAGTATAATTCTTGTGAAACTAAGGGAGGTAAGCTCGTTCTTCCAAAAAACTAGAGGAAATGGAGAAGACAAATCGAGCGGCCTTCAACAAACTGGGATGTTCAAATAATATAACAAAATTATTGATGAAGAAGAAATAAAAGATTGTTGCACGAATATGGGAAATACAATTTCACACAGAGACTGGAAATGAAATAGCAGTATGTACTGAGATCAGATTAAATCCTGTCATGAAGGATTTATCATTAATGGATATGCATATGGGTCCTACATGCAAGATGGAGAAAGTTAAAGGAACAAGCGACAAAAGAAGGAGACTGAAGCTGAAATTGTTGGACATAGTGTCATTAATGTTTTATCATTGATGTCAATGGTATAAAAGTATGCAGAGAATGAAAATGTCAGACAGTATGTAGATATCAAAGCTCAGAAGGAAGAGTGCATTGTAGAAATGTCGTCGGAGTAGTCGCGCAGAAAGACATAACGCGAGTTGCAGAGGAATCCACTCTAAAACTTAGAAGAATTAACGATCTGAGAGAAGTTGCACAATGGTTAGTAGTGAGATCCTTTGAAGCTTCGCAATTTTGTATATTTGAAGGATTAAGGAGAGCGGTGGGGAGAAGATCATATCCCAAGCGTAGGATATGAAGTGTAAAGGGTCAAAAACCATCCGATCGAGGGAGATAGGTGGTAGTAGATATGAGAGTTTGAGGAAGAGGACTTGAGAATAATTGTGGAGAGAAAGAGAGAGAGGAGAATTAAATGAATTTCTATTTTCAATCCTACAATTGGTATGGACCGTCAGATCTAATAGATTCAAAGATAGAGGATTGTGTTTTACTCACCAACAACACACAAATTCAAATTGTAGAGTTTGGGTGAAGAGTTAAATCACTCACAAAGTTGTGGTTCCACAATCATTCTTGATCATTAATCTGCTTCGATATTCTTCATGACCGTTGGATCACCTTTGAGTGGAAGGACAGGATAAGATGAAAAAATATGAGATCTCAATTATTCGAATACCCGTCAGCCATCAAATCAAATTAAGTGGAAGGATAGGATAAGAAAAGAAGAACAAAGGAGAGCATTGACTTTACTAAGTCCTAATCTATGAAGAGATCCTAGCCATTGGTTGGAAGGTGGGGACGTGGCAATAGATAAACGAATTTGTGGATTCGCGATTCAAAGAAATTTCGAGGAGCTAAGCTCAAACCTCGCGAAGTGAAAAGTTGTGAAGAACTCAGGAGTTAAGCCCTGGGTCATAGCCCAAGGTCACATGTGAGATGGGCCTAGGAAGAGGAGCTAGCACCCATTGCCTAGAATTCGTCAATTCGGAGATCAAAAGATTGGCCACAACATAAAGTGAAAACACCTTAAGCCCGCATCTCTGAAGTGCCCTTTGGATAGGCACATGATCACAATCGAAGGTCATATGAATATTTACAAAGTCCAAAATATGTGAAGCACGAAGTAAATGGTGGCCATTCATCTCAATGCTTGATTAATTCCTAGCCATCGGATTAAGCAGTGAAAGGTTAAGTGTAAGGATCAAATCTGACCATTGATCTGGTTCCATGAAATAGAAGTGAACCGTCCGATTTGTTCAACGAAATATTATTTGGAATATTTGAAAGACGAAGTCTCAAAGTCCCGATGTTCATCCATCTCATCAAGAGATTAAATCGTGACCATTGATTCTGATAAGCGTACAAGCACTCGTTTGGCCTACCGTCTGGTCACCGCCATTCGTCATAATAAATAAGAGAAATAAAGGAAAATATAAAGTGTCACTAAAGTTTATAAGCTCGTGGTTTTGCGTTATTGGTCACATGTAATGATTTGAAGGAAGTGCCTCTGCAGAACTCAGTTTCTGTAAATAAATTGCAGAGATTCGAGATCGAGTTAAAAGGATGAAATTGATCCATAACTGTGTTCAATTTATGAAAATCCTTCGCGATAAAAATGATAAAACAATGAATATGGTTAAGTTAAACGAAGAGGTGCATTGGATCAAAACAAAGGGACACAGTGTATCATTCTCACACGATTTTTAAGATTATATAAATGAGGAAGACTATTGAGAAGAAAGTGTCTCTATAGTCTGAATCATAAGATATATTAATCAAAGAAGCAGAGAAATATGCAGTAAAGAATTGATACAAAAGTTTACCCATATTTAGAAAATAAGGGTGGTTAGGTGGTGCAAGGGCAGGTTGGTGCATGCAGAGGGAGTTAGTGCTTCCTTGTCAGTCATAGCTGACTAAATAAGGGGTCGAAGCCTCCTACCAGTTGGTGTTGGTGAACAAAGGTGTGGGAGCATCTTGACCATTTGGTGTTGATCGAAGAGGAAGAATATGTTCCTTCTATGTAACATGTAAAACAAAATTTTGGAGTTAATAGAAAAGAGTTTTTGGTTTTCCCATTTGGGTTCCATGATAAAATATTGTGTTAAAATTATGTTTTCATTAACAAAAAAATAATTGATATAATAATTGTGTCACTGATTCACCCCCCCCTCTTAGTGACAGGATCTGATCCTTAATTTGGTATCATAGAAGGTCTCTTCACAAAAGTTTTAAATCACTTGAAGAGGAACATACATTAGAATGGATCAACAGTTGAATATGTCATAAAAAATCCCCCTATTTAATGATGAAGGCTATGTCTTCTAGAGTGTTAGAATGAAAATCGATCTGATCTCCATTGGATTGGAAGTATGGACATTAGTGGAAAAGGGATATGATGTTCCAAAAGCCACTCCCATAGAAGCAGAAGACAAGAAATGTTTTTGGGAACATGCAAAGGATTTAAACACACAACAAGCTGGACCGAGTAAGAAAATCCTTGCTAAGGTACTAAACTATAATAATGAAAAACAACTCTAGGATAAATTGGAAACCATATATGCAGGAGAATCCAAAGTAAAGAGGGCCAAGCTCCAAACTCTCAGAGTAAAATATGAAGGTATGAAAATGAAGGATGAAGAAAATATATCAAAATACTTCGAAAGAGTTGATAATATTGTTAACACAATTAGAGGATTGGGAGTAAAAGTGTCAGACAATGAACTAGTTTAAAAAGTACTTAGAACACTACCTATTATATACAATCCTAAAGTGTATTCTCTTGAAGATTGGGAAAATCTAGATAAATTCACCATGGATGAATTGTATAGAATCCTCACAGCCTATGAGTTAAGATTAGGTCATGAGAACCTCCCACAAGGAGAGTAAGCCTTCAAGGTGCTCAAGAAAACAAAAGGTTAGAAGCAAAATCCTCAATCCAACCATCATGAAGAATCAGATGTGGAAGAAGCCAATTTTATAAAGAAACTTCAGAAAGGAGTAGGGAAATACAAAGGCAAGATCCCTTTCAAATGCTTTAACTGTGGAAAGGTTGGCCACTTTGCAGCCAAGTGTCCCTATCCCAAGGAGGACTCTAAGGATGAAGAAACAAAACTAAACAATACAAGAAGAAGGAAAAACCCAACTACAAGAAAAAAAATTACAAAGGAAAAAATAATTTCTACTCAAAAGAAGAAAACAACAGTTCATCAGAGTCCACTAATAGTGATGAATCTGATGATGATGAAGTCCATTTTATAGGTATTGAAGATTCTAAGAATATAGAAGAAATTAAACATGAGATAGAGTTAGAAGATGATGTTGGATTACTGAGAAGGGGGGTGAATCAGTAATAGAGCAATTTAATCCCTTTTAACCATATAATCCAAGTGTTTTATCAATGAAGAATTATCATCCAATAACTGCAGAGTAAATAAGCAATGAAAAAATGAAAAAACATACACATACACAATACACCAGTGTTTTACATGGAAACCCAAATCGGGAGAAAACCACAGAATGTTTTTACTTATATGTCTTGAAGAATTACATTCATTGGAAGCACCAACTTCCTTTGTTTTCAAGCTGCAACTGGAAGGATGCTCCAACCCCCTAGTTTCTCAGGCTACAACCTAAGGGAATCTCTAACTCCCCAATTCTCTGGCTACAACCAAAAGGAGTCTACAACCTCCTATGTTCTCCGGCTACAACCGAAAGGTGGGTACAACCACTTGTCCTTGCCCCGTCCTGCCACCCTGAAGTAGAAGTAGAATGATGGAACTATTGTCAACCTGTCACTGTGAGATATACCATTGTAAACCTATACAAATAAATATGAACCATGCATCAACCATGCATCAACCTGTACCTCAACCTGTAATCAATCTGTACCATAAACAAGTGCATCAAGCATGCACCAACGTTTACCAAATAACCTATAATCAACCTGTACCATAAACAAGTGCATCCAACCATGTACCAAGTATGTACCAATAATTTGTCAACTAATCATCAACTATGAATGATCAATATGTACCAATATCATCAAGTATACACCTCATGTATGTGCCAACTCATCAACTACTTGTCTCAACCATGTAATCAACATGTACCTCAACCAAAATCCCTCATCAATTTCATCATCCAAATCTGATTTGTAGCTCTGTAATAGACCTGGTGTATATGATTACATTCCTGCAAGCCTTCCTTAACTTCAACAGCAAAAGACTAGCACTTTCATCAAACTTTTATTTAGTCTCACATGCCTAGTTTTGGATTAGTCAACAACCCTAACTTGAAGTAATCATAACTTTGTACCTTTAATGTATAAAGATATGAAACTAATATACAATTTTATTCATTTTGTTTTATGAAATTCATCCAGGTTTCACTACTTGGAACCTCTTAGAAAAGGAGTTATAGCAAAAATGGCATACCTTGTTGAATTCTAGCTTATTCTAGAGAAAGACCTTGTAGAGTGTGATCCACATGGAATATTTGTTGAATTGATATGAAACTATAAAAAATCATACTATATACTATACCCTAACTAACACATTTGGTTTCACTGAAGTTGTATCTATTATGAAGAAGTTATGACGTTTTTACCCGAAACACCTATTTTTGACTAGTTTCACGAATAGCCACAAACCCTATTTTCCACGAAGTGTAGCTCCAAAAATAGAATGAACCTCAAGAGGAATTTTTTACCACAGATACTTGGATATTTTTTCTCAATGGAATATCAATTTCATAGTCTGAATAATTATAGAAAATTTTTTATAGTGAAAATGGTGAGATGATCTGTAAATAACATACCTTAGAAAGCACCATCAAAAGAATTTATCCTTCCTTGCATTTTGGCCTTCTTTTCTTCACCTTCCCTCATAATTTTGACTTAGATATATTTGGTTACCTAGGAAACCTATATATATTTAATATTCTCAAGTGTGTTTAAAATTATAGAGCCTTGCCTCTTATTTATACTCTCCAAGTAGCTTCCTTAAAAACATCTTCTAGGTCACTTGGCCCCACTTTCCTTATTTTAGGGTTAACCCACTTCTAATTTCTCCATTAA
>SNQJ01S0201483.1:27017-37534 GCA_010110895.2 Picea sitchensis | reverse complement strand
CATTTGTTCCAGAAACTAGTAATTGTATGTCAACCTCCTTTATTTCACTTTCATATTTATAATATTTCAATAAATAATTTATGCAACATAATTCTAAATAATAACCAATCATGCTAGTGTCCACTATTCACAATGATCGAATGCAATTTTATAAATGAAATATCAAATCCCATTATTCATGTGATGGAATGTGCGAGTGGTGAAATATGTGTTATCACGCGGGGTGAAATATCTGTATAATTTAATTTTCTTTATACACACTAGGTTAGGAACCGTGGCCTGTATGGTTAAGTTAACCATTCCTCTTTTTTTTTTCTTTGGCTTAGATAGTGTGCTTTACTGCAATGTATCATGTCACTTTTGTTATGTTATTTAAACTTTTTCTTAGAGTGATGCCAATTGGCGCTGAATTCATGGACTCCGATATTCGCCACGATTCCAACTTTTTCATAGAGGAATTGTTGGTATCCATTCATTGTTATTTCAATTTCGGAATATGTTTTCTTGATTTGCTCTAAAATACATACTTTTCATTGTTTTTGGGTCATTTTCTCTTTTAATCTAATTTGATAAGGATTTAGAGTTTATTGTTCTTTGTATTGGAAAAGTATTTTGTTGGTGAGACAAACAATTGTTTATCACCATTAAATCATTGTTTTAGGGTTGAATTTTTTTTTGCTCTCTATTGTTTTTTTTTTTAAATTTATGTGTCAATTTTAACAATAAATTTATTAAGAAATAGTGTGACAAACACTTCTTCATCATCAATCAAACATTGATGATTTGTAGAGAATTTCAAGTAATCTACATTGAATATTAAATTAACTTAAATTTATCTATTATAAGTAGAGAGGGATCAAATTCTTAGAGGTCCAAATATTTCCTCAAGTTTTTTCAATTTAAAAAAAAGTTTTCACTTGAAAAGACACTACAAAAGTTAAGATGGATCTCTCTCTCTCTATATATAGAGAGAGATCCACACACACATACACACACACACACACACACACACACACACACACACACACACACATATTAAATATCATGTTAAGCACTGAAGGAATGACACATCTCTCTCATATTGGGATGTGTAAGGCCCTTTGCTAGAAGGGCACATACACCTCGCCCAAGTCTTTAAGGAGATAAAATTTTGGGTTGCTCTCGAACCCAAGAGTCGCACTAGTTGGGAAAGTGGGTCTCTTAGGCATGTGAACATGCCAAGGGGCTTGCCCATGCATGAGGAAAAGCATGGGGTGAAATCCACCAAGAGAAGGAGCACATTGGGTTAGAGGACGAGTCAAATCGGTAAGGAGTGCATAAGGCAAGGGCGTGCCAAAGAGGTTGGTGGAGCGCTCCCAAGGTTGGGGCACGTCGGTCTCAAAAGGACACATAGGTTCATGAGTGCATGCGTTCATGTGGGTGCATCATTCCTTGTCCATTTGTTTGGGTGACTTGGTCCACAAAGGGGCATGACACACCTAAAGGACTCAAAGTTGATGTTTGGATTCCATAGAATAACACAAAAGAACACTACCAAGGAAGGCAATGAACAAGGATGCATAGAGGAAAAGAGTCAAGTGATTAAGGAAGAGTTATGAGGCAAGGGCGAATAGGAAGTCTTGTTGTAGGTCTAGGTGAGGCATGCCATGAGGTAGAACCAAAGTTTGTGTTATCTTGGTAAAGTCTTGTGATAGAGAAGAGATGGCGAGTCTGTGGTGGGAACACTTCTAAGACACACAACATAGGTTGCGAAAGTTGTGATGGACTATCCTTAGTGGGGTGAACTTGTGTATGAGTGGCTTGGTGAGGTGAGGTGAGTCGTGTGACTCTACCAAAGTTGTAAATCGATCCAATAGTGCTCATATTGTAACTATTTTTTAATAATAAGACTTAGTCGGGTACTAGGAACGTCTTGTGCTGACCGCACTATATTTGTGTGTCTCTTGTTTGTTTCAAAAGTGTTCTCTTTGTTTCCCATATTCATGGATTTATTCTTAAATGATTAAGTTTTAAGTTGATAACAATTTGTCTAAGTATACAAGTGAGTTTCACGGAGTAGGAGTGCGACTCGCCCATAGCCTAAAACAAAGTATGGGTATGATTTAGGTGAAGAGGCAGTCTGGGCGATCTTTCGTTTATGTTTCCCAGTAGCCAAGCGAGAACCATCATGGTGCTGCACTCCCTCAAGAGGCGTACAATCATAATATCTAGGCAGACATCATGTTTGGTTGTGACAATTGATATTACAACTAACTTAAAAGACAATTTGGTGAGATCTTCACCACTATCTTGGTTATAGTTGGTATTATAGCATGTTCATCACAAAATTTGAATAAGGTTCAATGAACATTTGGTGATCTCCTCACTACTATTGTAGTGATGACAATGGTGTTGAGGTGCATTGAGAGGAAAATTTGGGTGAAACATTGGTGATTGGTTTCATAAGGTGTATTGACCTATTGAAGAGACATTCTCTGAACAAACTTGGTTGGTTTGAGGAGCATGTAAACAATCATCAAGTGAAGAAGGTCACTTGGCATGATATCTGGTCATCAACAACTTCATTACAATGTTGATTGTGAAGAGGGTTTCATGACAACAGTTTCACAAAACAATTTTGCAGCACTATGTCACAACACTAAGACATGGCCACATGGAGTTGGAGTTATGGGATTGAATGGTTTGGTAAAGAAACTGGTTGCGAGTCGTGGTGGGTTGGTGGTGAACTTAGGATGAATAAACTTTTCATACGAATATTTTTCGTCATAATGGAACAACTACAATTTTCATGTAGTAGACCGCAACAAGTACAACCCTATACTTTTTCATAGAAGGAAGTCGAGGTGACAATCATTCCAATTGGTGCACATCATAGGTCGAAGACTTTGAGTATGCAAAAGTTTCATCCACAACCCATGAGGCACATTGGAAGAAGAAGTGGCTACATGGTGAGCATATTCTAGGGGTATTCAATCCAAGGTTAGAATAAGCTAAATCCTTGGAAAAAGGTGTGCATGAGGAAATGTTGCATAAGGAAAGTCATGGTTGGAATAAGGAGCAGGCCAATTGTCCATCGTGACTTGAGGATTGAGGCCATCTAGGTGGAGAAAAACACATAATGGAAGGGCATGAGTTTAGGTTGTGAAGTTTTCATGGAGAGTTGAATGTGTCTATAGAAACCAAGATTCACCAAAGGCCATCAAAATTATGAGTTGGATGATCACACGATGGTGTGGATTAGATGAAATGATCAGTTGAAAAAGTTGAATGCAGAAAAGTCACAATGGGGACAAGTCACACGTTGCACAATATAGTGAGACAAGTTGTTCAATGGAGTCACACGAATGGACAAGATAGATCACACAACAGAGTGACGGGACACATGGTTTGAACATTGGTCAAAGATTAAGAGATTAGAGAGCAGGGTGGGGGAGTTGATGAAGGATGAACCAACTAGGTGCATGATGAGTTCATGACTTGAGGTGAGTTCAAGTGAAGATTGTGTACATGGGTTGGTGGTTCGACCCCTGGTAGGAATCTTGGATGCACTTCCCCACGATGAATTTGTATTGGGTATTTGTTATATTCTTTGCACCACTATATATAGTGTTTTCTACATTGCGCCATGCGTGCAGGGTTCGCGGGCAACACCCCCGAGAAATTATTTTTTTCCTTGGGAAATGTGTCACATTTTTGCCTCTCTTTTTGTGTTGCCTCGATTTTCATGTCCATTGTTGGGTGATTTTTCAGAACATGGTTTTTGTCATTGGTTTTATATTTCCGGTTAAGGAATTATGGTTGTTGAATAATCCAAGTCATTGGGTTAGGGTTTTGGATGGAGTTGGCTCCAATATGTATATTGTATTGTAAACAATGTATCACTATGAATGAATATAGAATATGTTGGTTTTCCTGGTTTGCGTTTCGAGGGGAAAAATACATGTCTTATGCATGTATTTTCCATTGTATCTTTTCTGTTCTTTTATTGAAAATATGTTTGCAGCAAAATATTGTACAAGGTTAAAATTTACATTTGGTATCAGAGCTTTGTACATTTGAGAAAATTGAATGATTCTTGACTACATGATCCTTTTCCTACCCCATTTACAGATGAAGTTTTGGAGAATGTAGGAGGTCAAGAAGATTATTCATTTACATATGGGTTTTCAGGATATCATCAGATAAGGATAACACCCGAAGATAGACATAATACCACATTTTCTACAGAATGGGGATCATTTCAATATACATTAATTCCATTTGGATTGAAGAATGCACCTGCAATTTTTTCAAGGGTAGTAGTGGTTGCCTTTAAGGAATTTATTCATAAGTTTTTAGATCTTCATTTAGATGATTGTATAGTGTTTAGTTTATTGAAGGATCATGTGGAAGTGTTAAGGTTGATTTTAGACATGTGTAGACAATGTCATATTTCATTGAATATTAAGAAATTCATTTTCGATATGTCTTTTGGTATTTTGTTAGGGAATGTAGTGTGTAAAAAAGGTCTACTGGTTGATCCTGCTAAAATTGATGTCATAGTGAATTTACCACTACCAAAGTTAGTGTGCCAGTTGAAGAGTACACTTGTTCATACATGGTATTACATGAAGTTTATAAGGGGATATGCACATATTACTGCACCGATGGAGAAGTTGTTGAAGAAAGAAAATAAGTATCCGTGGAATGAATAATGCCAACATATTTTGGATATTTTGAAGGAGAAGATGGTTACTGCGCCAATTTTAGTGTTTCAAGACTGGGAAAAATTATTTCATGTGCATGTGTATTCATCTGCAATAATGCTAGGAGAAGTATTGACACAACCAAGAGAAGTTGATATAGATCACCCATTTTCGTTCGCAAGCAGAAAATTATACGATTCAGAACAAAACTACAATAATATATTAAGAGAAGGATTGGCCATGGTATATGCTTTGTAGAAATTCAGACATTATTTGTTAGGAACAAATTTCAAGATGTTTACAGATCATTCTTCTCTTAGATATTTAGTCAATAATCTAGCGTTGGGGGGAAGAATCTGCAGATGGATAATTTTGTTTCAGGATTTTGATTTTGAAGTTGTGGTAAATTCTGGAAGATTGAATGTAGGGCTAGATCATTTGTCTAGGATAACTAATAGAGAAGAATCCTGTAACTTGGAAGACAAATTTCCATATGCAAGATTATTTTCAGTACAGATAGTTGATGAGTATTTTTTTGACATTATTGAGTTTTTGAGTACATGATTTTTACCAAAGGAATTTAATACTGCGCAGAAGAAAAATATGGTGGTGAGAGATGTAGATTACCAATTGATTACAGGTCACTTGTACAAACTTGGTGCAGACAAAAATTTGAGGAGATGTGTTATGGAGCATGAAAGGCCTATCATTTCAATAGAAGCACATGAAGGGATTTTTGGAGGACACTATGCAGGAAAATAAACTACGCAGAAGGTACTCCATGTAGGATTACGGTGGCCAACAGTTCACAAGGATTCAAAGGAGTATTGCCAACATTATGATTTCTATTAGAGAGTTGGAAAGCCATATAGGAGGGATGAGATGCTAGTGAGACCTCAAGTAACTTTGTAAATGTTTGATAAGTGAGAAATAGACTTTGTAGGTCCATGGAGGAACTACATGGAATCTTCACAGCATATGAAATGAGAACTGAACAAGAAAATCCAGATATAAAAGAAGCAACTTTCAAAGCATCCAAAAGGTCAACACAAAAGGGAAAGAAAAAGGAAAAAGAACATAGCAGCAACAGTGAAATCTCGAAAGATGATGAAGAAGTGGCCAACTTTGTTAGAAGATTGAATAAGGGAACCAACGACAGATATAAAGGTAAGCTTCCATTGATTTGTTTTAATTGTGATGGTATTGGTAATTTTTCTGACAAATGTCCTCATAAGAAAAATAAGAGGAATGATAAAGATTACTCAAATATAAAAAAACATATAAAGGCAAAAGAACCATAAATAAAGCTTTCAAGAAAATCTTCTGCACCAAAGAAGACATCTCCTCATGAGATGAAGATAAAGTCAGTGACAGTGAGAATCAAAGAGTTTTATTCATGGTAGTATAAGACTCTGATAAAGAAGACACAGAAGAAGAATATGAAGAGGCATAAGTTGACTATCGAGAATAATTGTTGACTGTTATAGAAGTTATAAGAAGAGAAAAGAAGAAAAATAAGAAGCTACATGCATAACTAGACAAGAAAGAAGACACCCACGAACTAGAACAAATGATCACAAATTTGAAGGTTCAAATAGAAGAAGATAAAATAATTGAAGAATCACTCAAAGAACGTCTAGAAGAAAGAGACATGATCATTGAAAATTTGGAAGCAAAGATTGTCACATTAAGAAAGAATCTTCAAAAGAAAAATATGTAGAAAAACTAAAAAGTTTTGGATGACATTATCAATAGTCAAAATCCTTATCATGGAAAGACCGAACTTGGATACAATCAGATAGAAAAGGGATCAAGCTCGAAAACAACAAAACAAGAAACATATCCAAAACTTTATGTAGAAACAATCAAAGGTGATAGGAAGACCTACAAGTAAGATTACAAGGAAACTCCTTCGCCGAGAAGATTCATATTTCATAATCAACGATCAATAGATAGGCCTTAGGAAGAAGAAGTATTCAGAAGAGAAACTCCTTTCAAAAGATATTCAACTCCGAGGTGTCAAAATATTTTTTTTGGTTTATGTTATGCATGCAATAATTTTGGACATAAAGCTATGAATTGCAGAGCTAATAGCAAGAACATAAACAACTTTGAAATTCATACACAAAAAGGTTATCCAAGAAGGCCTAGTGAAACACAAATAAGAAGTTACAACAAGTTTGAATCATTGAGCACTGAAGTAGAATGCTACAAGTGTAAAAAATTTGGACAAATGGCCAAACATTGCAGAATGACAGTTCCTCCTAGAGAATCACAACAGAAAAACAATAGTCACAGGTGGGAACCTCATAAGAGAACATGGATAAGAAAGCATAACCAATATATAAATGAAGAATGCACACTCTCTCTATAATCTAAGCAGAAGAAACATGGTCTATATGTTGACAGTGGTTGTTCAAAACAAATGACAGGTGATAAAGACAGGTTTCTTACATTAATAAAGGAAAGAAATGGACCAGTCTCCTTCGGAAATGCTGATTAAGCTAAAATCATTGGAAAATGAACAATCAGAATTGGAAACAAGAATACCAAGGCAAAAAATGTTCTACTAGTAGAAGATATGAAACACAATCTTCTAAGTGTGAGTCAAATGTGTGACTAAGGTCATAAAGTTACTTTCGTTCACAAAAGTGCGAGATAAGAAAAGAAGGTTCAGGAAAATTGATTGCAACAGTTGCAAGAACTTCAAGCAACATATATGTATTAAGTGAATTTGGAAATGAAAAGTGTTTTCTAAGAAAGGAAGATTAAAATTGGCTATGGCACAACTGAATGGGTCAGATACACTTTGATAACCTTGTTAAAGTCAGCAAAAATGAAGCAATTAGAGAAATTCCCCAGATCACGAAACCAACCAACACTTTATGCAAGCATTGCCAACAAGGAAAGTAAACAAAGACTAGGTTTAAATCAAAGGAATATTCAACGACAAGACCATTGGAAATTGTGCATACTGATCCAGTTGGACCAACTACAACAAAGGTTTTAAAAGGTAAGAAATACTTTATTTTATTAGTTGATGATTATACAAGAATGACTGCAGTTTTCTTTCTCAGGAATAAGTCAGAAGCTTTTGAAAACTTCAAGTTCTACAAGGAAATGGTTGAAAATGAAATGAATTCAAAAATCAAATGTTTGAGATCTGATAATGGAGGAGAGTTCATTTCAAAGGAATTTATGGACTACTGCAGCAGGCATGGAATAAAAAGACAATTCTCTGTTGCTAGGACACCTCAATAGAATGGAGTTGTTGAAAGAAAGAACAAGACAATACAAGAAATGGGTCGAACAATGCTAATGGATTCCAAATTGACAAATATCTTTTGGACATATGCAGTGAATACAATGATTCACATTCAAAATAAAGTAATTCTTAGAAACAACGCTAACAAAACTTCCTACGAGCTATGGAAAGGAAGACCAACAAATGTGAAGCACTTCAAAGTATTTGGACGCAAATGCTACATCAAAAGAGAAGATGGAAGAATGAGAAAGTTTGACTCTCATGTGGAAAAATGAGTACTTTTTGGTTACTCAAGTACAAGGAAAGCATACAAGTGTTACAATCTTAGGTTGAAGAAAGTTGTGGAAAGCATCAATGTAACAATTGATGAAATAGGTGAATTAGAATTAAAGGATAAAGAAAATGAATCAATGGAACAACTTTATGAAGAAGAAGTAGAAGAGGAAGAAGACGTAGAGGGGGAATATGAAGAGGATCAGACAGAAGTAGAAGAGAAATCTCAACAAGTACCTCCAAAGACACCTAGCAAACAAGTATAGAAGAATCATCCTTTAGATTAGATTATCAGAAACAAAGATGCAGGAGTTGAGACTAGAAGAAGAATCCGTTCACCAAAAAAAATGCACCTAGCACTCTCATCTACAATTGAAACAAACAATTTTGAAGAGGCCAACAAGGATGAATTTTGGAATAAGGGCATGGATGAAGAATTGGATCAAATAGAGAAGAATGACACTTGAGAATTGGTTCCAAGACCAAAGAATAAGTTCATGTGATTGGCACAAAGTGGGTATTCAGAAATAAATTGAATGAAGATGGATGGGTTACAAGGAACAAATCTATATTGGTATGTAAAGGAAACACACAGGTTGAAGGAATTGAATTTGAAGAGACATTTTTCCTAGTTGCCAGAATGGAAGCAATCCGATTTCTTTTAGCTATGCATGCTCCAAGAATATTAAAGTGTATCAGATGGATGTGAAATCAACTTTTATGAATGGGGAACTTGAAGAAGAAGTCTACATTGAGCAACCAGAAGGATTTCAATTGTCAGAGAATGCATATTATGTGTGCAAATTGAAGAAGACCTTGTATTGTCTAAAACAGGCTCCTAGAGCATGGTACTCTAGACTGGATAAATATCTACAACTAACAGGGTTTAGAAAATGAAGTGCAGACAACAACCTCTACATTAAGGTAACTCAAGATAGTATTTTATTAATTGAAGTTTATGTTGATGATATTATTTTTGGAAGCAATGATGACAGGTTAAGCTAGAAATTTGCAAAGGATATGCATAATGAATTTGAAATGTCATTACTTGGAGAATTATCCTTCTTTCCGGGTCTTCAAATACGTCAAAGCAACCAAGGAATTTGTATTTTTCAAACTCAGTATATCATAGAAATGCTAAAGAGGTTTGGAATGGAAGATTGCAAACCAGTGACCACTCCTATGCAAATCAGTTGCAAGCTGAGAAAAAATGATGATTCAAAGTCTACATACTAGAGGCAATACAAGTTAATGATTGGTAGCTTACTATATGTGACAACATCTAGACTAGATGTAATGTAGGCAGTTGGATAGGTGGCACAATTTCAAGAAACACCAAAGGAATCACATGTCATAGAAGTGAAGAGGATTTTCAGATATCTCAAAGGAACGAAAGAATTTGGATTATGGTATCCAAAAGGAAAGGATCTATCACTTATTGCCTACATAGATGCAGATTGGGCAGGTTGCATTGATGACCGACGAAGCACCAATGGAGCACCATTCTACTTGGGTGAGTGTTTAGTATCATGGATAAACAAGAAACAATCATCAATATACTTATCTACAATCGAAGCAGAATCTATTGCAGCAACAACATGTTGTACACAGGTTCTATGGATGAAACAAACTTTGACAGATATACAGGTTGAGTATGATGAGAACATTCCAATCTATTATGATAATACAAAGGCCTTCAGTATCTTAAAGTACCCGGTGATGCACTCCAAGATGAAGCACATTCCAATCAAGTATAATTTTCTATGGGAATAGGTTGTCAAGAAGAACATCATAGTTGAATATGTGGGCACAAAAGAGCAAGTGGAAGACATCTTTACAAAACCGCTTCCAAGGGAAGCCTTTGAATATCTTCGCGAGAGACTCGGAGTAATTTCTACTCCAAAATGAATGCATTTGAATTCTTATCATATATGTCTTAGATTTACATGAGGAAGCACCATAAAGAGGACGGTTCAGGTCGAGAGATCAGTTTAAGGAAGAGTTCAGTCAAGGGGAGTATCCCCAAGGACAGTTCAGTTAGGGGGAGCATCCCCAGATGGAAATATACCTTTTCCATTGATGAAAAAGATGGAGAGATTTATTAGATGCAGAGCACAGACGCATGGTTCCAAGGGGAGCGATGGTCACATGAAGAGTATGAGTGATATGACTTCAATATTGCATGACATGACTTCAATATTACATTAGAGTGTTGCCATCAATGCCAAAGGGGGATATTTTTGATTAATTGGGTTGGTTTTCATTGATGTCAACCCTTAAAGAAAGTCTGGTAG
>SNQJ01S0201482.1:0-16917 GCA_010110895.2 Picea sitchensis | reverse complement strand
GGGGTCCTGAGCTACTCTACAACATTTATGATAAAGAAATGCTGGCTATCATGCATGCATTAGCCAAATTCCGGCAATACTTGGTAGGTGCTCGGTTTGTTGTCAAGTCAGATCATAACAGTCTCATATACTTACTGGAACAGAAGGACTTGAACGAGAGGCAACAAAAATGGGTAAGCCGAATAAAAGCCTATGATTTCGACATTGAGTTTGTTAAAAGAAAGAATAATGTGGTGGCAGATGCCTTATCCAGGAGACCATCCATCCTTGCCATAACAGGGCTAACAGTTGATTGGAAAGACCAACTAGTGATGGAGTATGCAGGGGATCAATTTGTGTGCCAACTTCTGGACGAATAGGCACAAGATGAAGATTTCAAGGTTATTAATGACCTCATCTACTACAAAGACCGAATCTTCTTGGTTTTTGGGTCGGCCCTCAAGACCAAGGTATTGCAGGCATGCCATGACTCACCAATGGCCGGACATTAGGGGATTAGCAAGACGTACAGGTAGGTGAGATAGAGATTCTCGTGGAAAGGGCTGAAGGAGGATGTGATTAGGCACGTCAAAGAGTGTGCGACATGTTAGGCAAACAAGGACGAGCACACACACCCAGCAGGACTTTTGCAACCCTTGCCCATTCCAGAGCACAAATGGGAAAGCATATCCATGGATTTCATCACGGGGCTGCCAAAGACGCAAGGAAAGGACTGCATATTCGTAGTGGTGGACAGCTTAACGAAGTTTGCACACTTCTTTTCCATAGCTACTGACTTCACTGCAGCACAGGTGGCCGAACTATTTTTCAGGGAGATTTTTAGGTTGCACGGCCTCCCCAAGACCATTGTCAGCGATAGGGATAGCAGGTTTATGAGTACTTTCTGGCAGGAGTTATTCTGGTTGGTTGGTACGGCCTTGACCCCTAGCACCAACTATCACCCGCAGACAGACGAACAGACAGAGATACTCAACAAGTGGGTGGAAGGCTATCTCATAAACTATATGGCAGGGCAACAGAAGGAATGGGTCAGATGGTTGCATTTGGGAGAGTATTGCTACAATACCACCCAACGTATGTCTATTGGCATGTCTCCATTCAGAGCTTTGTATAGCTATGATCCCTTATCATTTGTAGAGATTGCATTCAAAGACAGCAGGGCACCGATGGTACATGATTGAATACAGCAGAGCCAAGACATTATCAGGGAGTTGAAGGATCATCTAAAGAGGGCACAAAACTAGCAGAAGGTCCAAGCAAACAAGCATAGAGTTGACCAGACTTTTGAGGTTGGCGATTTAGTCTACTTGAGGTTGCAATCATACAAGCAGGCTTCCATTAAAAGAAGCGGAGCGGAGAAACTGTAGCTATGTTTCTTTGGACCCTACAGAGTCAACAGGAGGATAGGGGTCGTGGCTTACGAGCTGGAGCTTCCACAGGGTAGCAGAATTCACAATGTTTTCATGTCTCGTGCCTTAAGAAAGTCCTCAGTCAACACATCAGGCCTATTGAGGTATTACCCCCCATGGATGAGGAGGGACAACTCATTTTGATTCCGGAGGAGGTGCTAGAAGTCCAAGAGAAAAAACTCAAAAACCGGAGCATCAAGGAGTACCTGATCAGGTGGAAGGATTTACCCATTGAGGATGCCACTTGGGAGCAGGAACATGTGGTAAGAGAAGCAGGTTTGGAATTGCTTGAGGACAAGCAATTTCAAGCAGGGGAGACTGTAATGTCCCCCACCTCTTAGAGAGGTGAAGAGGAGACTCAGTGGCCTGGGCACCCCCACTAAGTCATAGTCTTACACTGAAGGGGGAAGTCAATGAAGCTAAAAGTTATATTTTTAAGTTGACTTAAGAAAGGAAAAGGGATTAAAGGTAAAAGATAACTTATTTTTCCTAGTTGAGAGGAAGGAAGGCGCATATTTTTCCTGGTTCCTCATCAGATTCCGACGGAGGAATCTGATGGGGTGCATTTTCCATACTTGGGAGTGCAACACTTTTTATGGACACATTCGAGGTTCCCAAGAGAGCATCAGATCAGATCCAGGGAAACCCTTCTGACCCATTTCACAGCAAGCCAAGACGATCATTTTGAGATACTACTCAGTCGATTCTGACGGTGGAATCACTAGGCCACAATTTTCCAGTGAGGGGCGCATTCCCCCAAGGGGATCCATCCGGGGTCCAAAAGCACCAGCAAAGGTGTCGGTCAGTCACCAGGACTGAGAGCTAGATCAAGGTGCACCATTTGGGACAGTTTCCAAGCCATTCTAAGAGGTTTAGCCACCAGGGTGAACTTCTTGGACTTTCAGCAGTTAGCGTGCGAGCTGCCATAGTTCCAGCGCATCCATTGATCCCGCAGTGGTCATCTATTATTGGGTATTATCATTTAGCTTTCTTATTGTATTCCGGATAAGATCCTTTTGTCGTTTGATCTAGCCGAGTGATTCATTTTTATTCAGCGACATTCGGGATTTGTACTCCGTAGAGATTTCATAATATAAACTTTGCAATCTTTTGTTCGCATTTGTTATTATATGATCATTTATATGTTGTAAACCATTAATCCTACACACCCATTAGTAGCATTTCCTAGACTAGCCAAGTCAAGAACATTACAGAAACAAGCTCTGTGACCTTGAGTACCACAGAAGCAGAGTATATAACATTGAGTGTGGCAGTCCGTGAAGCAGTGTGGCTTTGCAAACTTGTGATAGACTTACTTGATCATGAGATGGATCCTATTATTCATTGTGATAACCAGAGGTGTGTGAAGCTCTCTGATAACCCTGTGTTTCATGATATATTGAAACGTTGAGATAAAATATCATTGTATCAGAGACATGGCGCAGAGGAAAGCAATACACATGCAATACCCTCCTACACATGAGTAGATTGCAGATATCTTCACGAAACTGCTTGCCAAGACGAAGTTTGAGTACTTCCATGAGAGACTTGGCCTGGTGAAGATTACCTCCCTAGCTGAGAGGGAGTGTTGATGATTATTGTCAAGACGAAGTTCGAGTACTTCTGTGAGAGACTTGGCATGGTGGAGAATGCCTCCCTAGCTGAGAGGGAGTGTTGATGATTACAGTTGCATGAGACATCCTCCAGGACACAGACTGAGTGAGTTGGTCTATGAGGAAGCCCATGAGTTTGGTGTGCCCATGAGATGGGTGTGTGGTTCCTCTCTGAGACAGAGATGGAACGTTGTGCCCCTGTGTGGGGTGAGAAATCCCATGAGTTGGGTGTGTGGTTCCTCTCTGAGACGAAGATGGAATATTGTGTGCCCCTCTGTGGGGAATCCCATGAGTTGGGTGTGTCGTTCTCTCTAAGACGGAGATGAAACGATGTACTCGTCTCCTCTATGCTAAGAGTTGAGATGATGTGATACTCCAGATGATTTTCCTGTGAGACGCAGTGAGAAAGTGATCTGTTGAGTTGGACGCGCCCGTGGCTGAGCACATGTGAACGTGATCCTAGTGGCTGAGCACTAGTGAGTGTGATTCTCCTGTGACACATAGTGAGATAGATATGTGGACATCCATGTGGCTGAGCACTAGTGGGTGTATGAGATCCCTTGCTATATTGTCCAAGAGTCAGACTTACCTGCAACCCTATTTGTGATGTAAAGGGTACAAGTCAGCCCCACCAAAAAGTAAAATATAATTAATGTAAAAGATAATTAATATGGTAATTATTAATTATATTTTGAGTTATTGAGGTCAGCCCTATTGTGCCAATAGACACATCATTTGATGTGATAAGTCTTATATAAACAAAGGTGAATCCCCATTGAGGAATCACATTTAACATTGTGTCATCTCATGATTTCAGAAGTTCTGGTTTGAAATTATGAGAATCACAACACCCTCTTGTGTGCTAAGTTTGGTGATGGTGTGGGAGGTCTTTCTCTTGAGAATATAACAAAGGATTGGCTGGGTTTTCTTCCCTTGTTGAGAAGGGTTTCCTAGGATACTTCTTGTGTTCTTGTGCATGGTTATTCTTCTTATGATCTTGGTTTGCTGCAGTAGTTATGGTTCAGTTTATGCTAACAGTAAAATTAAAAATGCATCAGCTTACCATAAAATCAACACTTAGATCATCTAAGTAAAGTGATTTTTTTCATCTAGGTGGTCTCTCTAAACCCTTTGTGGTTTTTCATGTCTTGTCCTCTTAGTCCCCATTTCAAGACAATCCATGCTCTTATGGATTGGATAAATATTCCATGGGGGTCATATATGTTCAAGGAAAGTATGTAGGGGACTTGGAGTGGATCTATTAGGATACATGACTTAGGGAGCTCCTAGATGTTTTCACTTTACCCTTATGTAAAAGGTGGCTCATGTATTGTAAAGGTTGTCACATCTATAAAGAACATGTATCTTATGCCTAAGCATGGACCCTCTTATGTGTTTGTCACACTTTGGCCATATCCGTATTTTGAGATCACTCTACATATTCTTATGCAGAGACACATTTGTTGAGGCACTTTCATAGTTCCAAAATAAGTTCACAATGCCCTAGGAACTAGTCAAAATTCCCTAGGCAGTTTGCGGCCTTTTCTTCACATATTGGACCACTCATGCTGTTAGAATATAGAAGAATGTGTGCTCGTTTTACCATTGACAATACCCTCGTCACCCAACCATAGGCCGAAGCCACCCTCCGAGCACCTTAACCTTGACTTAGAATTACTCCAGAAGCAAACCCTAGGCTAGATATCCAAACAAGGTGTAGTGCATCTTCCTCCAAGGATAGTGCACCAAGAGTACCTGATCAGATAGTCCAAACCCTTGCCAAGAGATAGTCCAAGCCAACATTGAAATTGCTAGCTGCAACAGCTGCATCTGCAGCTCTCCTCCACACGTGCGCACCAAACTGGGAACTGCAGTGCGCACCACTTGTTGTCTGCAATTATGAGATGTGTCAAATGAGAACTGGCGCCCTGTATTTATACTAGTTTTGCCAGATTTACTGGGCCCGAATTCTCCTTCTAGATATGTGTCTGTTCAGTATATTATTATTATTTCTAGCTGACTTCTTCTCTTGGAGGCTAATAACCTAATATAAGTTATCTTCTTGAGCCGACAAGACTTCTAGGGTTATTAGCCAACTCATTAGGGTTTTGTCTTGCTTTCCGGATCAATTCTCCTTCTAGATATGTGTCTGCTCAAGATATTATTATTATTTCTATCGACTTCTTCTCTCTTGGAGGCTAATAACCCAATATAAGTTATCTTCTTGAGCAGACAAGACTTCTAGGATTATTAAGTCAACCCATTAGGGTTTTGTCTTGTTTCTTCCGGAGTCTTCTATTCGCCGTTCACATGTGGAGGTAACACTTCCATGCCTACCATATTAACACTCCTCCTAGCTAGGAGGTATTACGTGTAATGGTCTTGAGCACAAAAACATACCCATTTACCCGATAGCATCAACATACTGCTTGTATACTATCTCATGACTTGATCATGAGTATCACCATCACCATCACCGTGATCCTCTCTCAAACCATACTTATCCGAGTAATTAGACATGATAGTTGATAAGTCACTCATACCATAGAGTGACACAAGAGCTATCTTTATAATCTAGAAGAGTAAATTCTCCGAACCATTTTCCGTCTTCGAAAATCTCTATTCCTCATTCGTCTGGATGATGATTATCTCCAATAAACTCGTTGATAGTCTTCAAGGCAATTTAGAATAAAATAGAATCAATAACCGTCTATCCATAGTAGTACATAACTACAATCCATGGTACACTACCACAAGTAACACACAAGTACTCCTTGATCGTAGCAACGATGTCATGAACAAGTGGAACATATCCACCACAATAGTCTTCATTCTCGTCACACAATCTCATAACAAAACAACTGATAGCAACCCGGGATAGAAACAATGTTAGATATAGATGGAATCATTCAAGCACCTTTTCACCTACATCCTGCGGAGCTCTAAAGAATATTCCGCTTCGTGAACAAAGTGGAACATATCCACCACAATATTCTACATCCGTTGTCATATAGTCTTCATAACAAACATCTAATAGCAACTTGCATATAGAAACAATGTTATGATATAAATTGAATTATCCAAGCTAATCTTTCACTCACCGGTAAGGAGCATGAAAGAATATCCTACCGTGAGTAGAACAATGAGATATCCTGACTATTCTTCTCAAACAAGGAAGAATAATTGTCCCTTGCCTTCCCTCTAACATGGACCTTTCCCCACCCTCGGCCATTCTTCTTACACTAACCAAAGTGCACCCTCGAGAGAATGTATAACCCTCAAGAAATGCCGTAGTGCCCAGAAATTCATTCCCCACCCTGCCATTCCTCCTACACTAATCAAAGTGCAACTTAGAGAGAATGTATAAACCCTAAGGAATGTTCATCCCTCGGGATTGTTGAGCGTGGACCATTCACCACCCTGTTCCATTCCTCCTCTAAGCACTAATCAAAGTGCACCTTTGAGAGAATGTGTAAACCCTATAATGACTGTCTGACCATTTCCTCTGTTAACCAACAGAGGAAAAGACTGGCCCCTGCACAACCTCCAAATGGACCATTCTCTGCTTAACCATAATGAGAAATCAAGAGTCAAGGGCTGCCTTCTTGAGTAACCCTCAAGAAGAGAGACTGCCTAGACCACTCCCCATAGCAACCACAATGGGAAGTCACGCTATGATACATCAACAATCGACTACTTCCCATGTTAACCACAATGGAAGTGACTGTCCGTCAGAAAATCTCAATCCACTTCTTCCGAACATGAAAGAATGTGTCCAAGATGGACTATTTTTCAAATTTAAAGATGAATGTTTTTAATAATGTTTTCAGTGCTCCCTTTTAACTTGGAGAGTCATTTCTTCCTTTTTCAATATATTGTTGTTAATGGTTTCAGCTTGAGTACACACAAACTCTTTCATCTTGATAGAAGCTTTACCAAAATGTTCACGACCGCTTCATCTCAGGAGATATGTATTGAGAATCATTTTCTCCTTTCTCTCCTCGACTTCATCATGGATAATGTAATGCTTGATTTCAAATGTAATTTAGTCTTGAACATTGTGAAGGCTTCATGTAGATTTGAACAATAGAGTATATCATAGTTGGAAAACCTGGAACATATGTGTAACTTCTCCTGGCTATCATCATGAGATCTGATCTATTGAGTAGTCATCTCTTGATGTTATCTAGGAAATCTTCACCACACTTCACAGGTAACCTGAGGTTCTCCACTCGTTATCTTCTATCTCAGTATTGTGATTCTCTTTGGTATGCCTCTGGGTCTTGAGATTGCTCTTGATATGCTCTTTATTCAATTTCTTCTGAAGAACATTCTTTGTATTCATTTGATGTAGAACCCAACTCATGGATGTTGGAGGGATGATAGAATGACTTATGTAGAGATAAGTCCGGCTTGTTGGAACAAATAATCATCATAGTCTTCTCCCTCCATCCGAGAACCCTGTCTCTTAGATCTCGCAATGCTATCATCCTAAGTCTATACACTATCTTCCTTTATCACCACTTTCAGCCCCACTTGGATTGCTTTTATTGAGTTCATATCATGCCGGTAATCTTTTGATTCTTAATATTATGACTAGTTGTTCTAGCTTTTCTTGGAATCTTCATGTTCTTCTTTAGCTCTTTTGTCCATGGAGTTACTTATAGATTCCATGCCCCTAGAGATTCCACTCTTCCTTTTATCATAGGACGGACTGGGATGGAAAACCAAGTTATCATTCTTTAAGGCTCTCTTCAAGAAGTCTTCTCTCAAGGGTTGAACCCCAACATGTAATCGCCTTTCATGGCCGCCTACCATGATAGAGAGAGTATATATATATATATATATATATATATATATATATATATATATATATATATATATATATATATATCAATACTATCTTCAATAGATCATAGTAGGATTAGCTACCTCTTAACCCTTGCTTCATGTAAAAGTGCATATAATCAGCTCCCTACGTCTAACAGAGTCCATAAGCCATCCTCAGATCCCTATTTTCTTTGCAATATATATTTGGCTCCTCTCTGTCAATGAGTCCACGCCCAAGGCCTTGATGTTTCTACAAAATGTCAGTGAGTCTTTTCCCACCTCTCTTTCCTTGATTATTTCCACTTCTTTCCTCGCCTTTGCTCCTTCTAAGTCTCCTTATTTTGCAATAGCTTCCACATGATTTTGTGTTTCATCCTTCTCTCATGTGTATTATCTAATAATATCTCCATTTTCATCTTGTTTGTTCTTCCTAGGTATAGTTCTTCTTGGAACACATTATCTTCCCAAGAGATAGATATACGATATGTACAGAGACCATGCAAACAAGATATGTACAAGAAATAAGAAGATCTTTTAGAAGAAGAAGAAGTCTCCTTCCATCCCCGCTAGTCTTCTTTGTAGGTTCCTTTCTTCGGCAATCGATGCTTCGTTTTTATCCTTCCTTTTCTTTAGCCCGGGACACTACCTTTTAGTGACCATATTTTTGATAGTGGAAGCATTGTACTTTTGAAATGTTTATCTCTTGATTTGGCTTCCTCGAACTTAAACTTCCTTGTTCCCTCAAGTTCTTGAATCTGCTAAGGAAGGCTTGATCATCAGACACTTTTGGGGTTTCTCTTTGTATTTCGATCCTTGATTCTTCTTAAGCACAAAAAGTCCAAAGTTCTCAAATGTCTGCACCTTCCTTATGTTCATGCTTAAGGAAAGTGCATCCCATGTCTTGGAAAGACTATTGAGTACTATGTTCACTAATTTCTTCAAGTGATCTCTTCAATAGCTTGTAGTTGATCTCTTAACTGGGAGATTCTTACAAAGTATGATGTTATGTTGTCATCATCATTCATCTTCATGTCACGGAGCTCATTCTTCAGACTCATAATTTGTCCAATATTTCTGACTGAGAAGAGATTTGTTAGGGCATCGTACATCTTCTTAGATGAGTCGAGATGGGAGATGTAAGGTATCAAGTGGTCTTTTATGGAATCCACTATGATACTCATGGCATTGATATCAACATCTTTGAACTTCTCCATAGCTGCAACGTTCTGCAGTTCCTTCTCTTCTCCTTCTTCAAACTCTGGCTTCACGATCTTTTCTTTCACGATATCCAATACTTTATTCTTGGCAAGGATGAGGTCAATCCTTGTCTTCCACGCTTTGAAGTTAGAGGCTCCATCTAACTTGTTCTTAGACTTCATAGAGTTAGTCATGGCTACTTGACTTGGTCAAACCCTAGATTTGACCAAAAATTCAAACTTCATGTCTTGGCTTGCTGAGAGTATCAAGAGATGCGCTAGGCTAGGGTGCACTAATCTATCCAAAGATTAGGTCAATCTTTTCACTTAAGGTTCTTCAACAAGAGGTTTAGGGTTTCTGCAACTGCTCCTACTAGTAACCCTAGCGACAATGTCTCGGGAGTTGCTTCTGCTAGTAACCCTAGCGGCAGTTCCTCAACGAGCTCAATATCCTAGTGACTATGTTTCCTTCCAGTGTTTAGACTAAATGAAGGAGGTGTGGGCCCATAACCTGTTAGAATATAGAAGAATGTGTGCTTGTTTTACCATTGACGATACCCTCGTCACCCAACCATAGGCCGAAGCCACCCTCCGAGCACCTTAACCTCGACTGAGAATTACTCTGGAAGTAAGCCCTAAGCTAGATAGCCAAACAAGGTGTAGCGCATCTTCCTCCAAGGATAGCGCACCAGCAATAACTAATCAGATAGTCCAAACCCTAGCTAAGAGATAGTCCAAGCCAACACTGAAATTGCTAGTTGTAGCAGCTACATCTGCAACTCTCCTCCACACGTGCGCACCAAACTGGGAACTGCAGTGCACACCACTTGCTGTTTTCAATTCTGAGATGTGTCAAATGAGAATTGGCGCCCTGTATTTATACTGGTTCTGCTAGATTTACTGGGGCCGACTTCTCCTTCTGGATATGTGTCTGTTCAATATATTATTATTATTTTTGGCTGACTTCTTCTCGTGGAGGCTAATAACCTAATATAAGTTATCTTCTTGAGCCGACAAGACTTCTAGGGTTATTATCCAACTCATTAGGGTTTTCTCTTGCTTTCCGGAGTCTTCTATTCTCGTCAGGTTCACACATGGAGGTAAATACCTATTACATCTCCTCCTAAGATCATATTTGTTTATTTTCCTCGAGTCTTCTATTCTCGTCAGGTTCAATTGTAAACTCATACTTTTGGGTGCTAGTAGGATGACAGGTTTAGCGCATGCCTTGCATAGTTGAATAGAATTACCTTGTAATACTCTAGGACAAAGAAAGTAAACCCGTATCTGTGCTTTATGTGTACATGAGGAATAGAGGTATATAAACAAAGGTAAATGTGTAATCTGTTGCAATGATGGTTTCAAGATAAAGGAGAACTGCTAGCAATGGGATATTTAATTGGATTTGGGGAGATAATACTATGGCCCTTGTGTTGGTTTGGAAAATCCTCAAGGGATTGCTCAAGGACCAAATCTACAGACATAGAGTCGAGATAGACTCTACGGGACTACCTCAGTCCTATCGATTTCCTTGAATTACCTTTCCTATTTTGGAATTTGAGCTCTATAGACAAAGGGAACTTCCTTCAAACCAGACGTCCAAGTGATCACGAGCTCATGACCACAGACTTAACCAAATTTTGGCTAAGAGTTAAGAGTGTAGCCTCTGGAGCTTGATAAAGTTCCATAGGACCAGGACCTTGGAACCCTCCTCTACACTAAAAAAGGAGCTAAGTCATTCGAGACTCTGGGAGGTTGAAGCTCTAGGGTGAATGAACATTGTAGTGTACTAAATGCGTCGAAGACAACCTGTCAAATTGGTTGCTTGATGGTAGACAGAAAATTGGTGGCCATTTACCTATTATCTTGGGATTCATCCCCTTGTTAAACCCTGATCCACTTCTCGGTCACGAAGTAACGTGAGTCATAGATCTGAGGTTATTCAGAATCTCCCTTGACCGTTGGATCTACGTCGTGGTCATTTGGCATTGATGTACTCTGGGAGAGAAAAGGTGTTAAATAGCCAGAAACCTCGAATGTCGAACTTGCAAGTTAACATGATCCGTTGATATGGGGAATCCATTGGGAACCTCTCCTGATCATCCGATCAACTAGTTCAAGGATAGCGTAAAGCACTATAGCGAAGTCCTACTCCGGGAGGTTCGACATGTTGGTGAACGAGAATATCGCCGAAGCATCGAAGGTCAAAGTGACGTGGCATGCTAATGTCACTTAGGGTGACGTGGACCCATAATAGGTGTGCAACGTGTCACCCCGATTCATGACTTTCGTAGACCTTATGTGTCAAATGGACCTTGACATGTATCACCAGTTGATTGGGCCACATGTCACCCTTGTCTTCTGCCAAATGTCTTCCTCCTGGATCATAGCCGCTTGATCTAATGGTTGAAGGGAGTTTGGAACTTCAGGACTCCAGAGTGTTTGGAGTGATGGAATGCTTGGGCTAAAATGGCCGAAGGCCCGGACCTACCTGTCCCTATTCCAGTGTTTAATGCGCATTCACTTGTAAGTGTAGACTCTCTGGGAGTCCGGAGCTTCGAGACTCCGGATGTTTGGGGTGATAGAACAAACAAGTTAAAAGGGTCAAAGGCCCGAACCTACCTTCCCTTACTCTAATGTTATAATAAACATTGAACAAAATTAATTATATTGTGGGGTAATGTAATTACCTGTATTTGCGTAAAGGAATAATACAGGTGGGACCCTCTCTGCAGCTTTGACATTCGAGAGTTTTTGGGGTATGTTCATAACAAAACGATGAGGAACCTCGCTGAAGTCCGAAGATTTAGGATTTTATCGAACTTAATAATCCTAAGTTCTCCTTTGATATGTTTAATTAAATTAATAGGCCAATAAGAGCTAGACGAGCATCTATCTCTGGTTGAGTGAGTCTTTGTATGCTATGATGAGGTGGCATGCCAAGTGATAGGGAACCACGTGGGTGCCATATGTTGTTGAAACATGCTAGTTGGTAAAGGCCTAAAGAGCTTTGAAGGACCATAACTTTTGTTCCATAACTCGGATTTGGACAAATTTATAGTTGTTGGAAAACCCTTGTCGAATCGAAGGTGATGTAATCCTAGTTTTAGGGATTCAAGATGATTGAGAAAAGTGAAATTCTTATGCCCCATCCCTTAAAAGGATAACTAAAGGGTTGGGTGTGTTACATATTAGAACATTTCACAAGCATTTGGATGTTAGTTATGAAGAAAAAGAATATATGGTTGATGCTCATGTGGTGGTTAATACTTTACATGAAAAGAACAAGGAGATACAAGATATTATGCTTTTATTGCATAGTAATCCTTTAGAGGAACTAGTGGCTGAAATAAAAGAAGAGGTGGAAACTTATTGAATACCCTTCTTGAAGGAGGTTATGAATCAACCAATTAGTAGCTTGAAAGTGAATTTCATGAGTAGTCCTTGGAGGACCAACTTTCCTTGTCATCACATGAGCCACTTGTACATGAGATTTCAGATCCGCATGAGAAGCGTGAATAAGTTCTTGAAGACCTTGTTGAAACGTCCCATGAAGATAATTATGGCGAAGATTCCATTAATGACTATAATCTAGATTTTCTTGACAAATAACTCGAGGAAAATAAACAAATATGAGCTTAGGAGGAGATTTAAACTACTTTCCTAACACATATTCAACACCACGTGAGATAGAAAATGAAGATGGAAACATTGATAGCTTCCTTGAATCTATTATTTCACCAGTGTCAATAGCTTGAGTTCTGATTACACAATAAATCTAACAATTCAATAATAAAATAACAACTCTAGGTGTGGGGACTGTTATCGCACAGTTTGTATTTTGGGAAAAGCCCAACCCAAGCAACAAGTGTGTGAAACAACTAGGGACACCTATCATTGTCACCTTAATAGATATCCCCCTCGTTTTAGTGATGGACATGTCCAACACCAGGGAGGATTTTTGGGTGACCCTAGGGGGATTGCAAGGGAAGAGGCCAAGAGCCGAAGGAACCACCCCTATAGGTCATGATTAAAAAATCTTGAGGCTTGATGAAGGATGAATATAAGTCAAGGAAAAGGCTGCCAATTGATAGTACCTGCAAAACAAATGTTAGACAACCCAAAACAAGACGATATATGATGAAATAAGTCTTGAGACAAGAGGGAAATCAACAAGAAGCCTTGCTGCGCCAAAATTGCAGCATATAACAGTGATATATCAACAACAAAAGAATTATAAGAGCTGCAAATTAGACCATCAAAATCATCATATGATATTGAACAAAAAATCTTCCAATAAGTAAACAATTTTAAAATGCTTACACCAAGATTTTGATGTCAAAATAGGGCTGTAAAAGAGTGTTATCGACAATGTTTGTAACAACACTATCACTGTAACAATATTTTTCTACAGCAGAAAATTCTAACCACCAAAATCAGCAAGTAAGCCACCCAAACAATAGTCCTTTAGCAGTAGATTAATTATCATAGCTTACAAGAAATTTTCGGTGGTAGAAAAGTAGAGAAATTGTATGAGAAATAGTGTTTATTGCAGCCCTAATGGTTGTAGCTTAATGTTTATTATAGAAGACTAAACACTTGACCAATCAAGATGCCCTTTAAGAATAAGA
Source organism: Picea sitchensis (assembly GCA_010110895.2). Taxonomy (NCBI): domain Eukaryota; kingdom Viridiplantae; phylum Streptophyta; class Pinopsida; order Pinales; family Pinaceae; genus Picea; species Picea sitchensis. The sequence goes on along the minus strand of SNQJ01S0201482.1, from coordinate 3,238 downwards.
GAGTGTAAAGCATGTAAAATTCAAATCCAATTTGAACAATTCAAAAACCTCAATTTTCAGGTTTACCAATGCAACAATTAACAATCTCCAATGCAAAAATTAGTGCCTTGTTATTGGGTGAAAGGAGTCTATTCCTTGGAATGCAAACCAAAAAAAGAGGAAGAAGAGATTTTTGTTGACAGTTAAATCCTTATAAAACCCAACAACAATCCCTCCAAATCGTCTAGTGTGGAATCCAAGATGAACTAGGGTTTAATCATTATCTAGGGGTGTAAACCCTCTTGCTCCCTAGAGAAACAAACCTTAGCTAAGCCTTGCAACAAGGGTGTAAACCCTCTTACTCCTTTTAGCAAGCCTTATATCTCTTCAGTAGCAAACAAGAATAAGCTTTGGTGGAGGGTCTAAACCCTTTTACTCCTCCTAGGGTTTTAGATATATTTCTTGAATTTAAAGTTTAAACAAACAAGATGACAATGAATTGTAGAAATTACTCACCAAATCCAAGAGATAGCATGAAAGAAACCCTTTACTACCAAGAAATCATCCAACATTTTCCAAGAGATACCACCAAGAAAAGTGGCTAGCCTTTAAAGATTCCAAAACAAGACATTGCATCCATTTGCACAAGAAAAAGAGAGGCCGAAATTCTCCATGAGGGTCGAAATTGCAGTCCAAGAGTAATAATATCAACTGATGAGTTATGTTTAAGTGAAAAATGTCTTGCCTCTATTTATAGAGGAAAACCCAAGTCATAGTCTTTCCACATTACAATTAAATCCATAATTTTAGGCTAAAACCTAAGTTACAATGCTTAATTAGAAAATTATTTTGCTCTTTTTTCCCACATAAGCTACAAAATGACCAAAAATAACAAAATGATGGCACATAAGCCCATAAAGCTCCTCTCCAAGGAGGCATGTGTTGAATTAGGACGTCATGCTATAAATGTGCCACATCATCCCCAAATCAAGCTTCAAGCCCACAACACCACCAAGTGCACTAAAATGGAAAAATGTCCCCTCAAAAGTGTGACATCATGCTCCAAAGGAGGGACGTTTGGGCATAGGAGGGTGATGTCATCTCCCCTTCATGCTTTCGCGCCTTGTCCAAGTGCTAGAGATGTCTCCCAAGGTGCAACATTCATCATCCTAGGCCTCCAATGTGTGGGGTGCATCATCCATCCAGTGGGATTTCAAGCCCCTATGAAGGTCCAAGTGGTTTAGTCCCTTCATGAATGATTTTCACTGGGCAAGGTCTTGCAAAGACAAGCAAATATGCCATCCAAGGGTCCACAAGTCATATGAATCATGCCAAGTAAGCTACAATTCATAAAAGAACCACCCAAACAAGTGCATTAAGTTCCCCCTTTTCAAAGTAAACAAATCATCAAAGACCTTATAAACTTTTCCAAATTTAGGTATGGGAGGGATTTCACTGGGCAAGGTCTTGCAAAGACAAGAAAATATGCCATCCAAGGGTCCACAAGTCATATGAATCATGCCAAGTAAGCTACAATTCATAAAAGAACCACCCAAACAAGTGCATTAAGTTCCCCCTTTTCAAATTAAACAAATCATCAAAGACCTTATAAACTTTTCCAAATTTAGGTATGGGAGGGATTTCATGGTGCCCTATTGGGTAGGCCAATCCCCAAGTCAAGGAATGTTTCCGAAGAAGACTCTCTCTAGACCATGTAGTGAGTATGAGGTGGATTGGGGGAAGTAATATTGGGCATCGAGTTCTTGACATATCAAGGTTTCATATTGTCTCATTTATGGGTGCCTTTGTAGAGGGTGTGTTGCATCCCTTCGTTTTCAATGCAACATTTTCCCAAGCCCTTTATTTTCCTTTCATTTTTTTATGGTAACAACATTGAGTGTTATGTAAAAGCTCAAAATTGACAACTATAAGATTTCTTAAAAGGAATTGTTTTTCTTTTGTTCAAAAATTTCTAACTAACATGTAATGATTCAAGTAAATGCATCACAACAATTATGCATAAATGCAAGAAAAGCGATGTGCAAAGCAAAGAATAAAATAAATGCAACTAACCTGCAATGACATGAACTCAAAAATGCAATGCAGAAAAGAAAATGACCTACCTACTTACCTAGGGCCTGAGGCCCGTAGAAATTAGATCCCGATGGAGAAATAGGGCTTGAGGAGAGACCCATTGACTGGTAATGCTATCCTCCTCCCATCGACAGTGGCTAAGTAAAAATAATCAACTCCAGGTCTTTCCTTGATTTAGTGAGGTCCTAGCCACACACTATCAAACTTTTGATGCATCCATGGTTTCTCGCTTCTCTTCTCCCACATCAAGACAAAATATTCTTCCTCAAAATCCCTTTGCCTGCTTTGCGATCAAAAGTTCCTTTAACTTTGGCTTGATTTCTTTCCATTTGATCAAAATCCATTCTTTTGGACTCATCCAATTACATGAGTTGATCAATTGAAATATTCTACGTTGAAAAAATTGGAAAAACTCTTCTAGTTTTGGTGTTGGACTTTCGTCAAACACTTTGCATACTTTTGAAAATGACTGCTGAAAATGAAATTTTAATAGACAGAGTGTATTTCTTTGTTTTGCTGGCTGGTTTGTTGGTTTCTTATCCCCTTATACCTCCCCAATGAAGTGCACAATGTCTTATTTTGATTTTAAGTAAAACCCACAAAATAATGAGGAATACAATCACATTTAAATAAGCGAAATAATCGAACTCAGGCTGAATTTTATTAAATGGAAGTGACTGAGTTTATTACAATCAAAATTGGAGTAAATACCTCTCAAAGGTGAGAACCACGACTGATATGGGGACTTGGAACCTCCAATTTACACATAGCGATGAAAGAAAGTGCCCAAACTGCCCACACGTGCTGATAGAGGGGACGACCCATGTAATTTCTGCATTGTCATTTGATTGGGAAGGTTTAGCAACCCCAAACTCTGTCATATACCTTCCTCCCTGCAAGATACAGTCCTCCTATAGAGGTCGACCAACAACAAACATCCCCCTTTTTCCTTCCACGCAGCCCAAGAGTGACACGCAACCTTGTGGATGAAGACACGGCCAGTCAAGAGATCACATGCAGCCTGTTATCCACCAAAGTTGCACTATGGTGAATTTCCGCTGAGCCGCCAAAGATTGAACATTATTGTTCAAAATTCAGAAGTTCAGAAATTCAGCGGGTCCAAAAGACCACCTGGTTACTCTACATTTCCATAAAAAATTGTAAT
>SNQJ01S0201481.1:0-16795 GCA_010110895.2 Picea sitchensis | reverse complement strand
ACCCTGTGGGAAACTATGATGATCAGTACATGAGATGGACCACACTACATCAAAATCAAGAACAAATAGTACTGGAGTTCACAAAAATGTTCCATACCTTGCACACAAAGCTGGGTATCAAAGACTCTGAGGAGCACCTAGTTCTAAAATATCGCGGGGCTCTACACAGATACATCCAAACTGAAATGGATTTTTTGTACATTTCATCACTGGGAGCCACTTATCGATATGTTGTCAAAATCAAACAAAAATTTAAATAACAGAACAAGTGGGAGTTCAGGTCTAAAAACCTGCAACAAATGAAGTATGGTAAGGGAAAACCTAACTCACATAATAACCAAACTCAAGACAACCAGTCCAAGCTGTAGGAAAAGAAGAGCAATGGGAAGATGAAGAAGGGCACTAGGAAGTGGCATGACTTCCACCCTTGGCACAACACCGATGAATGTCGCTTGAAACAATCATTGGTGGTCGAGCTCAAAGAAATAGAGCCTATCCCTGAATTGGACTCTGATTCATACACTAATAAAAGGATACAGATAATTCATGCAGAACCCACTGCTACTTCCATGACCACAACAATCCAACCAGAAGAACCAGGGGATCCTGAGGAGGGGGAAAACCTCTTCCATTCACAGATGTGGGTGAAGGGGACCCTGCTACATTTTATTGTTGATAACAAAAGCCAAAAGAACCTCATCTTAGAAGAGGTCATCAAGCAGTTGGGTTTTCTGACAACACCACACCCACATCCATACAACATCATATGGCTTCGCCAGGGACGAGATCTTCATGTCAGTCAGCAGTGTCACTTTTCATATGGCATCAAGCCCTTCAAGGATGAGGTGTTGTGTGATGTTGCCCCACTGAAAGTCTATGATGTTTTTTTAAGCCATCCATATATGTGGAGGTGCCATGTTGTTTATGTGTCTCGACCATGTAGCATCATTGTTACTCTGGGGGGTCATCCCTACAGGATACCAGAGTTAGTTCTGACTATTGTCCCGAAAAAATGATGTCGCAAAGTAATATCTCATACTAAAATTTTTAGCCTCTTCACAATCTATTCATAAGAGAAGGAAATTGCAGTCATTATAGCCTCGGCCCAAGACCCTTGTATCCAACAAAAGTAGATCAACAACATTGTAGAAGAGCACCAAGATATTCCTACTGCACCTACGAGGGTACCTCCACACTACCCAGTCAAACCAAGTTATGATAAATCCATTCATGTTCTTCATGTTGCATATTCATCGATAGAGTCCTCCGACACTCATGAAGATCATGAATCCAAATTAGTTAAAAAACCTCTCCAACAACAGGTTTATAATGACCTTCAACAAGCTAAGTAGGACAACTTCTTCAGCAAGGCAAGAAACTCACCAAGGTTAAGATTCAATAAAAGCTTCCCCGGGGACTTGACGCAATGGAGTCCATTACTTCCTGAGGGGGGAGGATCAATCCAGGTGGAAATTGGAGGCCACCCACCTATTCCGTTGGCTCAAAACAGGGGTTTCCACCTTGGCAGTTTTTCTATATCTTTTTGGGTCCTAAACTTCCGGGGTCGTTTTGAGGCTCTAAACAACGTTTTTTGGTCTTACCATAGTCACACGATAATATTTAGCCAAATTGTGATGGTAAAATGTATATTCCTCATATAGACCTTTCAAATGAGCTATTGTGCACCCCAAACAGAGATCGTATGCAAAAGTTACGCCCTTGGGAAGTTGGCGTTCCAACTTACCCCATCAAGGCCCACATGACTTTTGGCATTTCATCTTCCGAGGTTAGGGTTTTGTATTTTATTTATGTTAAAAAGTCCTCTAGATCCCCATTGTAAACATCATCATCTTCTTGTGAATTATATTAGCCATCACATCTCTTCTCAGAGATAAGATGCCACCATTCTAGCGAGTCTTTCACTATGTAATTTTACCATTTCTGTACATTCTCTCATTAATAAAAATTGTGCCTTACTGTATTTTTGTGTTTATTGAAATATCTCTGTATATTTCATTGTTATATCTTTTCCTTCATTTCATTCTCAAAATAATCCAGATCAGGCTTGTTACCTTTGTAAATAATGATGAATACCACTTTGCATTAGTCGAACAAATGCATTCCAAAATTAAAGAAATTGAGGAAGATATATTCTCACTCAAGGTTAAACAAGACATCACCATCCCGCCAATGAAGGAATATTTTGAAGAGTGGCTTGAGAATTCATTGGCACAAATAGTTAACCCAGAATAACTACCAAGAAGTGGTCATTCCAAGAACGTTTGAAGCCCCAAGTATACATGTATGAAGAACCTGATGCCAAAGTAGATCATTTGCAAGAGAGAGAGAGAGAGAGATCCATCCATTTTCCATTCCTCTGCTATTTTGTGAGTGCATTTGTTTTTGAATTATTTTCCCTCTTTTCATCCTAGTCTTTGATCATCCAACTTTATTGAGTATATTTTTCATTTGTAAATTCAATCCCTGACTGGATTTATCCTTTTCTTCCAAGTTATCGATTATTATTTAATTGGTCCATGGGAGCCCCATCCCAATCCATTTGGATGAATGCATTTCCTTTCATCATTTAAGTATCATGAACATTTTGTTTTTTGATAGGAAATAACTTTATTCAAACTTGAACATCAATGAGTAATTATATTTTACTCTCGCAGAGAGATATTCCAAGAGTTCATAACATTTGTGGTTTCAATTCTTTTATAAATATGATATCTCATGTATGTTTCTCCTATGCATATTATAATTCTGAATGAATGAAATCATTTAAATCTCTCTAATTTATGGGCCATCAGTCTTATTTTTTGTCTATGAGTCTTGCTTCAAAATATTTGTCTCATTACCTGATGGACTGAATGTATTTTTTCAGTTATTACATGCGAGGTTATTAGCTTTCTATTATAATTCATTTGTTATATGTCAAATTGTTTTACCACCTAGTCCACTCACATGTGTTGATGTTATGAATGTATGAATCTATGTTCTGAGAAAGTGTATTGAATATCTAAGTGAGAAAGAGGACTACCACCTATATAAAAACGTAGAGGGTATCTTAATAACTCTATCAAGAAGACCCTTGGAGATTGACTCTTGTCCCTAACAAGAAAAGAGATCAACATTTTTAGCGACCATACTAGGGAACAAATGAATAAAGTTTAAAATTTTGTCTCTAGTTGATGACTCATCCTGATCCAGTCCAACCTCATATTCTCATTGGATTGGATTACCAAAGAAGCATTCTAAATCAGTTATATACTTTGGTCCTCAAAACAACAAATAAACGAGAAGAACTTGAGTGGTCTTGGCAAGTATTGGCTCAATAAGAGCCTGTGGTTCCTCACAATTTCAAAAGGCGACTCCAATAAATATTTTCAATATCGGACACTTCAAAATATTTTTAAGGCCCTATAACTAGAAGAAAAAGAAAGATTATTGAACAAATCAGTAGCTCTATGGTTCAAGATTCTATTTATTTTTTTCCATCAACCCTTTGTCATCAAGAATAGATGGAAGACCATGAGGATTGAAATGATGAACCGAGAAATGAAGAAATATGAGAAGAAGATGGAAGAAATAATGACAAACAAAGATTGAGAATAAGCCTTTTGGCTCTTAAAGGTGAAAAACATCAATTACCAAATCTTCTTCTTGGTATATTTATAATATTTAATGGTGATGGGATAATGGATCTTGATAAACATTTAGATTAATTTTTGAAAATTTGTGACATGCATAGGGTAGTGCATGATGATTTTATGGTCAGAGTATTTATGCAAACTTTGATTGGCCCTGTTGGAATACTAAAAGGGGGGTGAATCAGTATGAGCACAATAGTTACTTTTAACCACAATAAAAAACCTCCAATAATGTTCAATATTTTATCATTAGCATTCAATATATCATCAACACCATAATTCAATGCATAAACATCACATAAACACAATACACTAGAATTTTACATGGAAACCTAATGTGGGAGAAAACCACATAATGATTTTCTTATATATCAAAGAGTACATTCATTGGAAGAACCAACTTCCCATTTCTCCAACAAAAACTGGAAGGAGGATCCAACCCCCTATTTACAGGATGCAACCTGATGGAATATCCAACTCCTTGATTTAGCGGCTCCAACCGGAAGGAGAATACAACCCCCTTTCCTTGCCCCGTCAAACCGCCCTGAAATATAAATGTAGACCAATATGTCACTAGCACTATTAGTGTAATTGATAACCTGTTTTTGTTATTGTTTATGATATTTCTGTTGCTTGTATTGATATCAATATCTCATCAAGACTTTAACCACACATACCTCGTACCAATATCCACAAGAGGGTTATCCAAATCAAATGCTTATGAATAATTAAGACATATATGTACCTGATTTCTTCAAAATACACACCCTAACATACACATGAAGACATTCCTTCAATCTATAGTTGACATGGTGGATTAGATATCTGATCTTTTGCTTGTCTTATTCACAAATCCGCGACCTGTACATTGTTTTCTTGTGGATGCTCACTCTTTTCCCTTCTTCAACTCGTGGATTACCTCAGATACATTGCTACAATAACTTTTCTTTCGTACACTCAGCCCCCGTAAACTTCTCCCTTCGCTGAACTTTGTTTCCTTTGTCTCATTACCTCAGATCTTCCAATCTATATTCACACACAAATATTTAATTGAATCATCTTTGTATATATATGTTTCCAACGAGGTTCTCATTAAAAAATGTAGGGATTTTCGAGAGTCATAAATTTTGACTCGATTATCTGATTGGGATGAAATTTTACAGGGAGTTGCATCTTGAAGAGTTCATTGTCATGTCAATCTGATTTAGCAGATCGAAATTTGTTTCAACACTTTTCGGGAGCCAAATTCCTTCATATGATGCCTCAAATTTGAGTTTTAGTGTTTTTTTTTTTTATCTCTTCGTTTATGCATGTAATCAGAAAAGTGAGTTGATGAATAATGTCACTCTATTTAGCTCTTAGTTATTGGTCAGTTTTAGATTCATCCGAAAATTTTCTAAAATCAACTATTTTTTTTTTTTAGAATTTACCTTTTTCCTAATTTAGGGCCAACTCATAATGTCTTGTTAATGACATGCAACTTGTTAAATTCCTATTCAAGGGTTGACATCAATGACAACCAATATTTCAACAATTCAATGACAACCAAGCTTTCAACAACTAATATTTCAATAGGCCCAACCTATGACCAATATCTCTCTTTGCCAAAAAAATCAATCACATGTTTTGATTATATTAAGTATGCATTCATGGGTAGATATGCTCCACATTTTTCATATCATACCCTATTAACTCAATTCACTCATATTCATTTGGAGAATACTGAAAAAATCAAAGATTTAGTCTTTGATTTTTTAGGACTATTCAACAAATACTAGAGGATTAACATCCTAATGAAACTGTCATTATGGGATGTTTAAAAAATGCAATGCCTACAAATGTAAAATATGCAATCAAATCTTCCTGAATTAATACATTAAATGGGGCTATGAGGAAAGAAAAGGAGATGGAGGAAGACATGTTGGAAAGTAGTGCATACCCTGATATTATTTTAGGAAGAGTGCAATGACAGATTATGTCCCTTGCAGTTTTAGATTAGAGCATGTCCATACCAGTCCAAAATGTATATGATATTCATTGCAAGAGGAATATTTCATGGTCAACCACCAAATGTTTGAGCTTTTCCTCTACCAAATGAACCTACTCATGCAAAGCAAGATGCAAAAATAGCATAGTTTAATAGAACTATTAGACAGATGCAGAATGAGATAAATCGACTGATGAGAGTTGAAGAAAAAATACCATGTTCACATCATAGGAATATTGGAGCACCCACATATGGCTTCAGGGAACGTCTAGAAAGAAACCAAAATGTTGACAATCCTAGGCTTAGAGCTCCCCGATTTCAAAATCCCAATGTTGTTGTAATAGATGAAATTAATGAAGACCAATTCCTGGATCCTTAGAAATTAACAATGAGGCACCTTCTGGAATTATCAAATCCATGGAGATGGATGGCAATATGATGCTATTTTCAGAGGAAGACTTGGTAGCTGAAGAAGAGGAACTTTTAAATAAGGAACAAGATAATGTAGTCCAAACAAGGGCTCAAATAAATAAGGAAGAAATCATGTTCCTCGACAAGTGGAAAGAGAAAAAGGATTTAAAGGCAGTCCTTCTCTTCTAGAAAATGTTCCTTCCAAATAAAATCACAAAAATGTGGGGCAAAATCCTCATAAAAATGATAAAAGAATAAGCTCTTCTAAGATGACTTATAAGATTATTGATAATCTGACTAAATTACAAATTATTGTTTCATTTTTGGAGCTAGTAAAAATTCCTCAACAAAAGGAAAATATACTCAAAGTATTGAAAAATGGAGACAAACCTAATAATATTACAGTAGTCATCAGTAATAAACAACAATGTTCTGTCCCTTTCATGAGAATGTGGGGAAAAATACCTCATTTTTATACATCTTTGGAGACACCTGATATGATATTACATAATTGTATGGTAGATAATGGTGCCACAAATAATATCATGCATATTTCTGTAATGAAAGMAATTGGCTTGGAGTGCACTAAATATAATGAGATGGGAGAAAGAATGTATGCAATTGATTCAAGAAAAGTCCCAACATATGGATAAATTAAGGATTTTTGTGCATGGATTAGCTCTTCACCACATTTCACAACATTTTTTACTATAATTGTGGTTGACCTACATGCAGCATATGGATTTGTTCTATGAAGAGAATGGTGTTTTCCCTTGGGAAAGTAAATAATGAATTATGGAAGTTGTATGATGTTTCCAAATAAATATGGTGGACTCACCAGGGTACCTTCTGAACAGACAAATCATGTTATATTCAAGAAAAAATAAATTGAAGAAGCGATAGATTACATCGATGTTGGTCATGGTAATTATGTCATTTTATGTGAAGATGATATCAGGATTTAAGACAATGATGAAACCCCATTCCAAGGATTTTGGAAAATTTTCTTTGATGGTGCTTTCTCAAAATATGAATCTGGAGCAAGTGTGGTGTTTAAAAATCCTCAAGGAGAATCACATCCACATGCATTTCAATTACAATTTGAGTGCACAAATAATGAAGCAGGGTATGAAGCCTTGAGTCGAGGATTAATACTTTATCATCATATGATAATTATTGATCTTTTGGTCATGGGAGTCTCATAATTGGTCATCAAGTAGGTCTGAAAAATATACAACACTAAGAAGGAAAGATTGAAGGCTTGTGTTGAAATATTTTGGGATCTCATCCAAACACTCAATTATTTTAACATATCATTTATACCCAGAGAAATAAATCAAATGGATGACTCATTGGCAGTATCAACCTCACTTTTCAATCCTAAATCAACTTATAATTCATTCAATGTCAAGATGATTTTTCTCCCATCAATACCAGACTACCAGAACTTTTGGAAAATATTTGAAAATAAAAAACATATTGTTGAATTTCTTATAGAGCAACGCACTAAAAAAGAAGAGTTCTTAAAATACCAAAGGTTTGAATATCCAAATCATGAAAGTGATTTGAACACTAAAGTTCATGTTCTTTTAGAATATCTTTTTACTTGAGATCATCAAATAATGAAGAGAAAACCAAGAGAAGAGTCGCCACTTAGAAAGGTCCAGGAAATTCAAAAAGTAAATATTGGAAATTCATAAAACCCAAAATTCTTAAATTTGGGTAGCACATGTACAAAGGATGAGGTTAATTAGTATGTTGAACTCTTGAGAGAATTTTATTATATTTTTGCATGGACATATGATGATCTCAGAGAATATGATAAAAGTAGTATCCAACATATCATACCTTTGAAGGAAGGGACCAAACCTGTCAGAAAGAACCCAAGGATAATCATTCCTAAATTAAAACCTTTAGTAAAGTTGGAGCTTGAGAAAATGGAAAGGGAAGGAACCATTCTTTCAATCAGACACTCTGATTGTTTCTCGAATCCAGTGGTTGTAAAGAAAAATAATCGAGAAATTCAACTATATATCGATTTTTCGGGATCTTAACAAAGCCTCTCTAAAAGATAACTATCCTTTGCTTCAGGATCCAATTTTACTTCTCATTTGCTTTATAAAATGCCTAAAATCTATAAGAAAAATTCATTATGAAGTATTTGGACCAAGCATCAAGCATATTCCTTGATGTCAGATATTCAGATCCAAATTTTCTTTCCTTAATCCTGTTCATTCAACACTAGGAAATCTGTAATTTGAATTTTTCAAGCATATGATGTACATTATTCCATGGATTTGTTTGAGAAATATGATGATGTGGATTGATGGTGTGTCCTTCTATTCGATATTTTTTTTAATAAGACGTGGCTAATATTTTCAGGTCTCTTCTTGAACGTTGTGGATACTCAGATATCCAGATCTCTATAATATATCCTCACACATATTAAAGGAATCCACATTGGCCACTCATTATTTTCCATCTCGAATTGAATTCAATTGTATTTGGGATTTGAGCTACATGTCACCTAAGATTATTCTCTGTGTCATCCACGTATGTGTTGACATGTCATTGCTGATGTGGAGGTTGGGTCTTAATATTTTCATATGAGGATTAGTTATACGGTTTTATATAATTATAATTATAATCTATTTTTAAGGTCACGGCCAAGACACACCAAATTGGTGTATGAGACCCTCTTTTTTGTGGGACAAGGGACCCCCCTCTGCCCAACGATTTGACTGGTAAAGTCTACAGAGGTATACATACCCTACCGCCCTCTGGATTTGAACTTGTTCTTAACCTATATTTTGCACAAGCTATATGGCATTGGTAAAACCTTATAAATTGTTTGTTAACATTTTACTCGACCAATGTGGCATAAAAAAATTGTAACAACGTGACTTTGAAATGATAGCAACCAATTAAATCAAGCAGTATGCATTTTGTATAATTGGACCAAGACAATAGGATAAACCAACAAACAATTTTAATTTTTGATTATTTTAATTAAAGTTTTGTAAATAAAATTGCTTTGATTGTGTGTCTCAAAATTATTCTAAAACAAACATACCAATTATCTTATTTGGTTTAATATTTTGCAGAATTATAGGAATAATCTTGATGACTAGGATAGCGGGCATAATGAGATCATAAAGGAAGAAGTGGACAAATTAAAGAAAAGGAATATTCCCAATAGGGATGATTTTAGGTGCTAAATTTTGCTCATAGGTTAATTTTCCAAGGTTTTTCCCAAAAAACAATTTGCTATTATAAAAATTATTCACCCAAATTCTATAGGATAAAATTTTTTTACCTTAAAAATCACCAAAATTTTATACAAACTATATAAAATCCTTAGAAATTTGAATATTTTTACAAAAATATCATCAAACATTTATAGTTGGCATATGAAGGATTAGTAAGATTCACCAAGGTTTCTACATTTTAAAATAAATTTCCATCCTTAAAATCATCCCTGATGCCCAATAAAAATAGGATGTGTTCAAAATCCTGTATGAGACACAATCACAAGCGTAACAAATTTCAATTTTGTTACAAAACAAGAATACCTAAAATTAGAAAATTTTAAAACTTATATTGTTGTAATTGCTTATGAAGAATAAGTATACGATTTTCAAATGATTTTATGAGTTGGAAAGTCGAGACTGTTGTAACCGAAATCGAGAGGGTGTTAAATGCAAGTAGAAAATAGATTGGTTTAAAAGGATGCTCTTGCAAGGAGAAGGGGCTAGAAAAATTTGTATTGAATCTGGGGTAATTTCGTGTTAGTTTTAATAATAAAGAGAAAGAAAAATATCTATTTCAAAGATCTCTTGTATGTGTAATATTATTCAATCAACATTTATGTAAGGTGAGCATTCTGCATATTCTTTCTTTTCATGAAATTTCTTTCGTGAATTGGTGATTTTTGTGATAGATGTTTATTGGATACAACAATGCTTATATCATATTTTTCTGAACAACTATTTATTCATAAAATATAAATGTATGTATCTACATGCAAACTTTTATTGAATCATGTGAATTATTTCCTTATATTCAGTAATTAATTTCTCTTCTTGCATCTAATTAAAAAAAAATTCTCCTAGCTATCTAGGATATATATTAGTTAGATATAGTATTTATTATAAATAGCATATATAATACAGATAGTTATATTTTAGGCATTTTAGATTGATTATTTCAATCGGATCGATATTGCATCATATCCAACCCTTTTTGGTGGCAATCGAGCCCACATACCAGTGGAGATTGCTACCCTAAATGAGAGTGAGTCTAATTGGGACTTGCCATTGGGAGATCCTCCTTTGTTGTTGTTAGCAGAATTATTCTAACCATTAACACTTGGTCACATTGTAAGCAAAGAGATGGGTATATATATATATATATATATATATATATATATATATATATATATATATATAGAGAGAGAGAGAGAGAGAGAGAGAGAGAGAGGGCCAGGAAAATATTAAAGTCATAGTTGAGTTGAAACCTCCTATGAGTCACAAAGTTGTCGAGTCATTTTTCGGGAAAATAAAATTTGTCAGAAGATGTGTGCCTGATTATGCTTTCGGGAAAATAAAATTTGTCAGAAGATGTGTGCCTGATTATGCTGCCATTGTCAAACCAATAAATAAGTTTCTTAAAAAGAAACATGTTTTTGAATGGTCTAAAGAATCTCATAAATCCTTCTTGGACCTAAAATTGGAAATCTCTATAGCTCCAGTCCTCATTAGCCCTGACTTTGGAAAAGATTTCATCATTTACTCTTTTGCTTCAGAAGAAAATATTGTTGCCATACTAACTCAAAAGAAGAATTTGAAGGAAGAACACCCTATTTCCTTTATGGGCAAATTCTCGCAAGAATATGAGTTGAAGTATTCCCCCATGGAGAAACAAGCATTTTCCTTGGTCAGAGTTGTCTCCTTCTTCAAAAACTATATTTCGACATCACATGTAATTGCTTATGTACCATATCCTCATATCAAGATGATGTTATCTCAATATCTTAGAGAAGGAGGATGGGCCAATTGGTTGGCCAAACTTCAAGAATATGATATCGAGATAAAACACTAAAAGTTGTAAAGGGGCAATGATTATGCAAGATTATCGGTGATATTGAAGCAGTAAAAATTGACTTATCTAATGATAAATTCCTTTCCACACAAGATGAGGTTATAGAAAGATATGAATGGTATAAAAACATTGTCTTTTATTTGAAATCAAGGCAATTTCTAGTTCGCATGACAACAAAAGAAAGGAGATCACTATAGATTAAATCAAATTCTTATGTATTAATTTCTGGGATACTATTTTGGAGAAATTTTGATGGTATGTTGTTAAGATGCCTAATACACTCCAAGTCCATTAAAATTATGAAGGAAATACATGAAGGTGTTTGTGGTGGAATTTTTTCTCCAATGATAACATCTCACAAAATCATTTGAGATGGTTTTTATTGTCTAACATTATTTGGAGTTGTACATGCTTTCATAAGAAAATGTTTACCATGCCAAAAATTCATTGGTAAAGAGAAGAGGGTTACTATGCCTCTAAACACAATCACAGTTGAAATTCCTTTCAAGAAATGGGGTTTGCATGTTATAGACCCCATAAATCCTAAATCCAACAAAGTCTATTCTTACATAATGATAGCCACTAATTATTTCACAAAATGGCATGAATAAATAGCTTTAAAATAAGTTAATATTGAGCATCTCATTCAATTTTAACAAGATAATATTTTATCAAGGTTTGGTGTATCATAGAAGTTTATCATAGATATTGGTTTCATATTCATCATTTCATAGTAATGGGACAATCATGAAATTACTATCCTCAAGGAAATGGAATGGCTGAATCAACCAACAAATATTTAGTGCAGATTCTCAAAAAAACAGTTGCTACAAACCAAAGGGATTGGCATAAGAAACTTCTAAATATATTATGGGCCGATGGGATAACACCAAAGAATAGC
This sequence comes from Picea sitchensis, assembly GCA_010110895.2. Classification (NCBI taxonomy): domain Eukaryota; kingdom Viridiplantae; phylum Streptophyta; class Pinopsida; order Pinales; family Pinaceae; genus Picea; species Picea sitchensis. The sequence continues at coordinate 4,743 of SNQJ01S0201481.1, read as the reverse complement.
ACTAGACATTCGTCATTCTCATTAGTGTATGGAAAAGATGCTCAATTACCAGTACATCTAGAGATAAATGCATTAGCCATTACCACCAAGATTGAAGATGAAGAAAGAACTACACCAATTTAGTCTCGATTTTATCAATTGACACAATTAGAGGAGCAAAGAGAACAAGCATTCATAAACATCCAGAAGAGGCAAGAAGTAGTGAAGAAATATTTTGATCGAGGTTCCACAGGAAAACATTTACGCAAAGATCAGTTTGTATTATTGTGGAATAATTCCAAAGAAAAACCTTCATTACACTCAAAGTTCGATGCCCTATGGATGGGACCTTACCATATTGAAAATATTTTTGGTTTCAACTCTTACATTTTAAAATGAATGGGAAACCAAGTTTTAAAATTGTCCATCAATGGGCAACATTTGAAACATGTATTCTCCTGATTTTGTTTGTTGTTAGAAAAAAACCAGTGTATTATAGTCCACTTGGTATCATTTATGTGTATAGTCACCATGTCTAGTCGCCATGTGTAAATACCTCTTTGAATCCATGCCCAATGGAATAGGGCATTCTAGGTTCTCAGTAACCCGCAGGGGGTCACTATCCCGTGGTTGGAGCCAATATGTTGATCCATTTTCATGTATCACCTTTGAATTTTAAGTTATCCATGTATAGAATCTTTCCCCACCCCTTCCTTTTTCATTTCATACTCCACCATGTTCTTATAATTTCACTGTATGATTGAGAAAAAAATTCATTTACACACAATACTTAATAATTTTTCTGATTTATTTTGTGCAAGGATTCCTTGTGTGGTGCGAAGATTCTCTATTATAAAACTATCCCTTTGCGCTCCACACAAACTCTTCTTTTGCATGACCTGTCTTTTGCATAGTCTAACACTTAATCATTTTCCATTTCATTTTGTGTCTGGGGAACCTAATGCCAACCATTTGATCTGCACAATATTTTCTTTTGCACACCCATTCTCCCACACACTTCCTTCTGCATTTGTTCTCCCAGTACATAACCCTTGTGTGGAAAAACCCTTGCAACCTTTATATCTACACACTCCATATTTCTACACTCCCGCACAACTTTCACTCCCACACAACCTTCACTTCCACACAACTAAACTTCTAAAGGAATGATCTCTCTCTACCCCCGCTTCCACACTTAGTAAAATCTTCATGGATATTGTACACCTTGCACATTGTTCAAGGGTCATTTATGGTACATTAATGAGTTATGATTCATGAGATAAAGGGTGGTGATCCAAGGTTAATGTGGAATAATTATTCCATTTTCCCATGAACCACTTTCTTTTCAAAATAATTTACATTTATGGTTGCCAATATTTATAAGTAAATTTGTATGTGTTGAAGGGATGTTTTAGTAAATGTTATTCATGAAATTAGCTCCATAATTAATTTTCACGTATATAAAAGTGCATTGGAAGAATAAGGAATATGGAAACTAGAAGGAAGAAAGATCCTTTTTTGTGGAGATATTGTTAATTCTCTCGTACACCAAGACTTCCATTGGTCAGCTGCATATCAATGGTTTTAAGGTCTATATCCTTAACATAAGAAAAATAAAAAAAATTGGATGATTGGCTTAGTACATTTTGGTTGCATGCCCAAAGTCTTCGACTTTAGGGAGCAGGTTTCATGGTGTGCCCGTAGGTTTGATTCAAAAAATAGAACAATATGAGTAGTAGTTGAAGGGAACAACATTGTTCAAAATTGTGCTCAAGAAGGATGGGACTTGGATAATGTGTATTATTTCTAGGGCATCGAACAAGACTACACTAAAGAATCGATACCCTCTACCAAGGATCGATGATTTGTTGGACCAGTTGCAGCATGTCAAGTACTTCAGTAAGCTAGATTTGAAATCACAATATGACCATGTATGATTCAAAGAAGAATATACATGGAAGACAACCTTCAACATAAGGCAAGGTTTGTATGAGTGGTTGGTTATCCCATTTAGTTTATGTGATGCACTAGCTACATTTATAAGACTAATGAATGATATTTTAGGCCCTTATCTAGTTTCATTTGTTATTGTTTATTTGGATGATATATTGGTTTATAGTGCTATTTGGGAGAAGCACATCTCACATATTACACAGGTGTTAGAGACCCTAAAGAATCACTATTTTCTAGCCAATCTCAAGAAATATGAGTTTTCTCAACAATGTTTGTTGTTTTTGGGGTATGTGATCGGTGGAGGGGAGCTCAAGATAGATCCTGCAAAGATGGAGGCCATCGTGAAATGGCTAGTTCCTACAAATGTCACTAAATATAGGAGTTTTTTTTGGGCAACACAATACTTGCAGAAGTTCATAGCTTCATTTTTAGTGGTAGTTGCACCACTCCATGCCATAACAGCCAGTGGTAAGAGTTTCCAGTGGGGGAAGAATCAGCAAAATACCTTTGATGAGATGAAAATAAATATCATTCAAGCACCAGTTCTCACACTACCAAACTTGAAAAATCCCTTCGAAGTGGAGACAGATGCAAGTAGGTATGCCATGAGAGCAGTACTAATGCAGGGAGGAAGGCTCTTCTGCTATCATTTTGAAGTATTTCATGGGGAAATTCTCAACTACCCTACCTATGACAAGGAGATATATGCCTTGGTACAAGCAGTCAAAAAGTGGAAGCATTATCTAATGGGAAAGGAAACCATTACCCACACAAATCACCAACCACTACAATATTTGCAGGCCCAGAGTAAGCTACAACAAACTAGGCATTACAAGTGGACGGGGATTTTATAGCATTACAAGTGGATGATATTAAAACTGTGGATGGTGTGTGATTGTACTTTCATGTTATCTATTTTATTCATTTTATCTATTTTATCTATTTTTCATGCATGAGAAAAAAATCAGTAACCAAATACTTTGGAATCTAAAGGAATTTAACCTTCGTAGTGTGGATTTCAGTTTTATTTATCAGATCTGTTGTGATGAATTGTTCCAGTGGAATATCCACGATAGTTTACAGATAATATTGGTATAAGAGAAAAAATTTCTTTTGATTATTTGTGGGAAGTTTTAGGATACAAGCATTTGCTTAAAGAGAAGTCGCAGAAACTCTAACCATGGAAGACGAGTCTGTTCATAACAACCCTTGAGATCCAGTAGAATATATATTTTAGAGGTTGGAAGCTTAAGTTGTCAACATCTGTCACCATATGAACCTCCTCATGACACCTCTAGCAAGAAATATCAGACCATTCAAAGATTATGGAGGCTCTAACTTGGAGATCAGATTGAAGGGGAAATCAAGATATCATGAAGACTCAGGAAAGGAGTCATAGAAAGAATTAGAGAAAGAGTAGTCGAGTTTGAGTGTCTTGAACCCTTCATAGTCCCTATTCAATATGGAAGAAAAAGTTGACATAAATCCATACCAAGGTGAGATATATGCATTAAAATTGAATCATTGGTTACAACAACTAGAAGTTAATTTTAGCATTCATCATATAGATGAAGAGAAAAATATTGTATTTGCTAGATTGAAGTTAGAGGGCCATGATTTAACTTGGTGGGAAATCCATACAGAAACACTTAGGCTGGAGGGTGACCTGCTAGTAACTACAAGGGAGGAATTTAAAACCCTCATAGTGTCCTAATTCTACCCTATCGAGTATGTAGAGGACCAATGGATCCAGTTGCACTACTTCAAACAGAGGCAGGGGCAGAGTGTACAAGAGTACACCACCGATTTCAGAAAGATGGCCATTATGTTGGGTATCTCTCCTAAGAACCCAGATGTACTCCTCAAGGATCTGGGGGTTTTACACAGTCATCTACAAAATCAAGTGATTTTCTTCATCACCAAGAAGAGAAGGATATGACCAAGCTCTTCCACATCAAGATTCAAGTGAAGAAGACCAAGATAGATGCTTTGTTCAACTTTGGTTCACAGGCTAATCTCATAGCAGCGAATCTGGTCAACAAGCTTGGATTGGAGTTTCACAATCATCATATCCCCTATCCATTGGGTTGGATAAACAAGGATGCAAAGATAAAGGTAACAAATCTGTGTAATAATAAATTTGTTGTAAGTGTTGATTTTATTGATGAAGTGGAATTAGACGTAGTACCCCTTGATGTATGTGGATTAGTGTTTGGAATCCCTTACATGTATATGAGGGATGAAATAATCATGCGAAGAGCCAACCGATACTGACTAATCAAGGATGGGAAGTCCTACATCATCAATAAACATAAAGGCAAGTCAAAGATCTCATTGGTAAGTGCCAACCAAGCCAAGAAGTATATTAGTTCTAGTAAGAAATATGTTTTTCTTTTCTTAAGAGAAAATCATTCTGATGATGAGTCAATGAGAGTGAAGGAATCCCTAGAGGGGAGTACTGAAGAGAAGAAACATCAGTTGGAGGATTTTTATAGGAATACAAAATATTTTTCAAGGAAACTAAAGGGATATCGCCCAAGAGGGATGTGGAGCACGAAATACAATTATTTCTAGACTCCCCATTGTCGAATATTGGAATGTATAAACAATATGCTCTAGAGGTGAATGAAGTGAAGAATCAGTTGCAACATTTGTTGGAGCAAGGTGTGATTCGACCAAGTACCTTTCCTTGTGGATAACCCATCAAATTTTTGCTCAAGAAGGATGGGACATGGATAATGTGTATTATTTATAGGCCATTGAACAAGACTACACTAAAGAATTGATACCCTCTACCAAGGATCGATGATT
>SNQJ01S0201479.1:0-14391 GCA_010110895.2 Picea sitchensis | reverse complement strand
TAAATGTGAGGTGGATTCTCACACTAAATTAATTTCCTTTTTATGAATATTAATAAATAATTCATGTGCACATAGTATTTTGACCTTCATATGATATATTTTTCCTTCTCATTGACTAGGGATTGTGACAAATGTTCTTTCATTGTGTTAAGGTGTGTGCAACACTTAGAAAGGTGTATATGACACATTTTACGACACTTGAGACACTTAGGGAGAGGTACTTAAGTGTGACATTTTGATGTGTAACAGATTCCCCCCTAAAGTGTGAGGTCAAAAGAGAAACTGATGGCTGAAACACTTTACAATTCTTCAATGCAAGGGTGTGGAGTTGGAGAACCTAGAAGAAGATGCAAACAACCATCAAACAATATTAATATATGTTCCATTTCTGAGGCAGGCATACCTATGCTCAGAATACAAGATGACACAAAGCATGGCCACTGACCAATATGTTGTGGATCCATGAAAAATATTGACTAAAGATATGGCCACTAGAGATACAATGTGGATCCATACCTCCATGACATCAACTAATCGTAGCCATGAAAAATACACTGTGGAGCTATGAGATGATAAAACATAGCCACAAACCAATACAATGTGGATTTATGTGACATTATATATATCAACATGCTCAAATGATCTCCTTCACATCCTGGGAAAAGAAGATAATAGAGTGAATGCTCAACCTAGGGTCTTCATCCCAATCCCGATGTGGTACGAATCTAGCCATGTCAATAGATGATTTGATGTCGAACATGGTAGAAACCACTTGATTACCGATCATTAAGGTAAACCATTAACAAGTGCGAGGGAAATAACCAATGATATCAATTACTCCCAAGGTACCCTAGTACATTCCAACGAATGTGAATAAATGAGTTGAGGTCAAACATTCGTGAAATCATCCGATCAGAGGTCAATGATGTAAACCTACAGTCGGAAGTTAGGAGGCCTGCCATTGAGGCATGCATGTCCCAAGGTACTAAATGGTTTCTAATTCTAATTCCCAAATGATGTGTTGAAGTTGACAAGAAAAGACTCGTCAAAGGAGGGCCTTGATGTATCCCCCGTCATCAACATGAAACTGACACAAGAAAGTGATGTAATATGGTGAATTGAATGAGTATGGACCGACATGGGAAATGGAAACTAGAAATACTACAGATGGATGGTTTGAAGTGAAACTTCCCTTGAGCATGATGAGGCATGACAACTGACTTGGAAGCATTGACTCAACGAGTACCAAGAATGTAATGTGATGGAAATAAGAGCACTTTTCGACTAGACAAAAAAGTATGGTGACACGTGGAATTGGTATGACTCAGAGACAAGCGGATTACCCAACTGTAAGATGAGACACAAACAGGTGTTGTGTTCAAGGGAGACAATAGTTGCCATAAAGAATTCCCAAAAACTTGACCCACTTCCTTCCATTTTTCCCCCACCCAGATAGATGAGTACCTCTTTTTCATTTAATGAGCTCGAGGAGGGTAACACATGCTCAATATAACTCACCTTTGGTAAGTCCCTCTTCCTTTATTTAATGAACTATAAGAACTAAGGGTTCGTTCCCATATGAGTCCTCGAATGTGTAGTTCAGGGAGACCGGAGAAGGAAAAATCGGTGGTTTTTCATGTTTAAAGAGTCTGAAAAGAACTTAAAGGGGACTCCATGGATAATGTTTTCATAAATTTAGTCTCCCAAGACTGAACAAAGTGTAAAACAATACAGGGGAGAACTCTTCTAATCCTTGATTAGAGTGTTCCTTTTTCATAATTAGTATCACGAGGCTGAAAAAGAGATAAACTATCACTCGAAAGATTCCCTTTCAAACCTTTTAACGAGTGTGAAAGGAAGCAAGAACACTCGACAATCTTCTCATGTTTAGAGAGTCTTAAAAGAGCTTAAAAGAAACTCCAAGGGGTTCCTTTTTTGTATAACCTTTACGAGTCTAAAAAAGTGATAAAAGTATACTCGGTAACATTCCCATGTATTTACGAGCACGAGAAAGAACAAAGACTAAACTCGGTAACTTATTATCATGTATTTACGAGCATGAGAAAGAACAAAGACTAAGCGCGTTCTAGAAAAAGACTACTATGTTACGATGGGAATGAACTTCGAACGAGGATCACTCCTAGCAGTGCGTATCTCTAGAGGTAGTTTTCCCCCATCTTCTTTGGCAAAAATTGGTGGTTTTTCTCCAGCATGATGTCCAGAGGCTGGAGTCCTACCCCCCAAGCTTCATTTCCTTTGGTGACTCTTCTTCTTTCCTCGTTTAGGTTTCTAATTACTAATGGAAACATTTTCACTAGGTGGAGGAAAAGAAGGTTCAAGTACTCGATCCAGAGTGAGAATTGATTGTAATGGAGAGGGGTTTGTTTCATTTTTTAACGAGCTTGACATAGATAATGAACGATGCTCGTCGAGACTAGGTACTACCAAAGGATGAGATGAATCGAAGGATTGTCGTACCTGAGTTGAAATCATGTTTAAGGTAGAAACCTATGCGGTGGAAGGAGTAGGCAGAGGAAAAACCCCCATGAACGAGGAATCCTTGAGAAGACCTACACCTACACTCTCAAAATTATTATGTCCTAGAAAAGGGACATTATTTACTACAACATTGTTGAGATCTAGATTTGTATACTCAAGTTGGTCAACAGTGATAATCTTTCCATGATGGGGAAATCGTAAGATATGAAACACCGAAGATGCGATGGTATTCATTGCATAGAACTAACTACGACCAAGTAACAAATTATAATCCAGGGGAGCGTCGACTACTTCGATATCAACCAAAATAGTCTTACCATTCAAATTCATAGTGAAATATTGCAAGAGTCTGTGAGGTTGGAAACCATGTCCATCAAACGCTTTTAGGGTGGTAGGGGAAGGGGTAAGTGTAGGACAACCAAGGGCTCTCCAAAAAGGAAAATACATGACAAAAGTAGAGGCTCCCTCATCCAAAACGGTACGATGGATATTCTTTCCATCAACCAAAACGTGAATTTAGAAAGCTAAGTGGTGGGACATTATCTCTTTAAAATAATCCATATTAAATGTAATCAAGTTCGACTCCTCAGGATCCATGGCTCCAATGGTTGACAACAGAGTTCTACATTGACTTGGATAGTGTTGTAGAACTTCGAGGGTTGACATAGCACAAGGTTCTTGCACCAAATATTCAACTATGTTGTATTTTTTCGCAACGCGAGCATTAGGATTAAAAGTCGTTTTTTGAATTACGCTCTTGGGCGAGCGCAATGTTGCGTCAGAAATCAAATTCTCAATCTGAAGAGGATTGGAAGATGAAGAAGGAGTAGAGTTAGAAGGTTGGTCGATAGCCTTCCCTTTAGTCTTATCACGTGGAGGAGTGTCATAGGTATTTGCACGAGTTGTGACATTAATCGTCTTAAGCATGTAAACCTCAGAGGCGCTTGTGGAAGCATCCCCATGGTGGGAATGACTTGGGTCGTATCTTTGTGGAGGGATAAGGTTTTTTGCAACCAGATGTTGTTGCTAAAATCCTTGGGAGGTACCCTTCATATATTTAGTGACAGCCTCACGATGAGGGTAGTATTTCATGTAGTAGTCTTCCTCACAAATCATACAAGGAGATTTAGGTTTCCTTGTGGGTTGAGTATCAACATACTTAGGATTATCCTACTCGTTAGAAGGTTTCTTGTATTTTCCCTTGTTTTATTCTTACCTCCTGGTTTTTGAGATGAAGTGGATTGGACCGCATTCACCTCCGAGATTTGAGCAGGAGCAGAAGTAGTTGTGGTGTTTGGAACGGAACTAGATTCCAGAGTAGGTATTGAAGGATCATTCGACGGATGAGAAGAATTAGGGATCAGATCATATAGTGTGCCATACTAGGAGTAAACCAAGTCCAAATACTATGTACGACTGATAGCCTTCTCCTCGGTAACTATCTTTCCCATAGAAACATCGCTGGAGATGGGAGGCAAGAGGGACTTTGTAAACCCATCCGCAAGGAGTTGGTCTAGAATTGGAGATTTAATCAACCGCCTTCATCATCTCCACTCATGAATATGATTAGAGATGTGGGTGGAAGAGGATTTTTGGATAGAGGTCAAAAGTTTTGTACCGGTCTCGTACTGTATATGCAACTGAAAATTCATTAGGAAAACTATGGCAAGAGAGTTAAAGTCGACAAAAGAGTTACGCGGCAATTCAATGTACATTTCATTGTCGAACCCATAAGTTTTCTCTGAAAAGGTATAAGACAAATGTAATCATCCATCAAAGAGTTGGAAGAAAACCCTAATTCGAAAGTCATAACATGATTGTTAGGATCCTTCCAAGTTTTTTCATTAAATTTTGGAATGTCGGACGATAATTTGGCAGGGATGGTGGGAAAAAATGGGGCATGAAGGATGGGATCATTTGTTAAACGTGACAGATCTGGCAGATCTACCATAGCCAAGAATGATAGTTTTCGGTTAGGTTGTTGATACTGGTGATAACCATATTGCGTAGGAACACCAGTAGAACCATATCCAGGTTGTGGCAAGATGACAAAACTAGATGGTCCTCCCATATAAGGTGGTTGTTCAGGTTGTCCAACTATGTAAGGTAGTTGTCCTGTTTTTCCACCCATGTATTGTGATTTAATAGATTAATCTCCTATGTATTATGGTTGACATATTGGTCCCCATGTGTATGGTGGTGGAAGGGACTATTGTGTTTGAATCATGGGGTTTACAGATTGATAGGGAATATTTCCTTGTGTAGGAATGCCCATCGGATTGGGTTGAGTCCACAAAGGATTCGCAACTCCTGGATATGGATTTCCAGGATACAGACCAGTGGTAATAGGGATAGAGGACTTGGAGGAGCAGTTTTCCCCCATGCTTTTTAATGTTGCAACCATGTAGGTTTCCCCCTAGTAAAAAGTTACCCTGCAACTGAAGGTTTCCCCCCAATTTAAGGTTGGCCTCCCATTGAAGATTGACTTCCAATGTAGGGAGTACTATTTTTTGATGTGTGAGATGGAGGTTGAGCAGCTTGTGTAACCATGGTTGTGTGAACGACTTGACTATTGGCCATTTGACCTATGGGACGACCAAGTAAATCACTTGGTGTGTGCATGTGTGGAAAAAGTGAAGCAGGAATATTACCTCACTCATGTGCAAGAGGAAATGAATGCACAAGTGGTTGAGTCAGGGTTACCTTGGTCACCAATGTTTCTAGTAAATAATAAGCACCAACAGTATCAACTACGGGAGTTGTGGAAAAATATGAATTCCCGAGTCCTTCGGGAAAATAAAAAATTGGTGGGTTCATGCCAAAAGATGGTGTAATGGTGGAACCGGGCGGTAAATGATAAGAAGAATAAGTATCATCATATCTTGTGGATGGTGGATCAAAGAGTGGTTGGCGAAGTGGATCAGTAAACAAAGGATTCATAGAATATGCCAAGCTTTCTACAAAGGTTGGGACCTGTTCTTCAACGTGATTGCCACTTCCAGGAGCGACACTCCCGAGTTTAGAAGTTTGATATGTGATCACTACTTCATAAGAAATATTATGTTTAGGTTCCTGAGTGTCAGGTTCCATACCTTGTATACTGTGAAAATTTTGATCCTAAGGCCGACTATGAAAAACAAAGAAACACACTCCTATGAAAACTAAAAGCAATCAACCAAGAAACAATAGATTTAAGGATCTTTCGAAGATGGCATATCAAGGCACCAGCGAATAAGTGAGAAGAAGTTACCCCAACCTCCACATAACAGTCCTTCTCGGTGAAAGCAACCCTCGATTTCACGAGATCACCCTCCAAGGGTACTTCGAGTTTCATACGACATTTTCCCTAGGTACCGTGGGAGTCCCCCGACATTCACCTCTATAGGTACCTAAGAAAGGCCACTAAGGTTACCAACTCGCAGTCATCTTCCATGGGGGTACAGTTGACAGACGAGACTGAACGTATGGACAGGATATAAAGTCTAAAGCTCTTCAAAAGAGTTGAAGACAAGTGAACCGGTAGGACTCCAAAGGACCCCGAACGAATTCGAAATTCACAAAGCACCGAGCCTAAATGAAACCAGTGGTTTCTCAAGAACAACCCCCAATATACGATATGTCTACTACGATTGGTTAATCTTTGGATGGGTAATCTTTGTTTCTCTCCCACACACAATGTCATGTTTATCCCCTATGTGAGAGGGGGTTCCCATCTATGCCTATACAAAAGTTGGATTTATACGCTCTTTAGTGTTCTATAGTCTCTTTTGTAGTCTTGGACAATTTACTCACTTCACCTAGTCCAAAGACCCTAATCCTAAGATATTATTGGTGTGCTAAAACAAAAAATATTCGAGTTGATTTTATTAGTGCGTGGTTGATTTTAATGGATTTTAACTCAAAGGGTTCATGGAGATAAAACCGATGACATGTAATAGACTCGAATCCAATAGAATGCAAAAGAATAATATGTGGTTCTTTCTTTCGATGAATTCTACATATGGGAAGGAGAAGAGTTATATTCTTCTTAACACAAGCAAGCACTTAAAACAATGCAACTTTCAATTTCTAGGATCAATACGATGCCAAACTACCAAGCGAATGTTTTCTAAAACCGAAATGCAAATGAAAAACTAGCTCTTTTTCCAAACATAAACCAAAGCAAACTTCCTAATGAATGCAAAATTTCTTCATTTGATTAACTATGCAAGGAGATATGAAAACTTTTTGCTTCTTAACTTCCAGATGAAAGAGATCTAAGTTTAAAACAAAGAACTATGAGGAAAAAATAAATCAAACAAAGAGCACTCAAAGTGATGAGAACTGAAAGAAAACAAGTAGGGAATAACCTGTTCAATCAAGAACTCAGTGATGAAAAAGAGAAAGAAAACAAACACTCATGAAAATACTCAAATGATGAGCAGCAAAAAACAAAAATCACGCTAGGTTGTCATAAGATTCCTTATCATCCGAAAATTGAAATGTTTCAAATGAATACAAGAAGGCTCAATATTAAGCAATATTTGTAAACCTTAGTTGATGAAGAGTCCTAAATAGTCAAGCAATCTGAAAGCTTTACGAGACGAAGATCAGATAAACTCGAAATGCCAAAAGAACCAAGGCGTCGTGTTAACCCAAGGGGACTACAACTAAGATCAAATTTGCAAACTTGAAGGATAAACAAAATTGAATGTAAATTCCCAACTCTTAGCAAAACAAATTCAAGAGTATTCAAAGGTCTCTGAGCAAAAATCTCCTCAGGATTAGACTGAGAAAAAGTGAGCAGAAAGGGGTAGAAAAACCCAAAAAAGGAGATCAACGCTCATGTTTCCAAAGGGACAAAGTGCTACAACACTTTGATACACACTACAAAGGAGTGTTGATAATATATCAGTTCTCTAGTATACACAGTAGAGGAGCACTATCCTTCCCAAAAACTTAGAAATAAGGCTTAAAACTCAGAAAATTTTGCCAAAAACTCTATGAAATATTCAATGAAGAAGAGAGAAAGGAAAGTAGATCAGAAACAAATAGCAAATAAGATCTAAAGGTGGTAAAAATCTTAGACGATCCAAGGAAAGACAAGTCAATGTCCTTCCCCAGTGGAGTTGCCAATTTCTGTTACAGAAATATTCCCTTGCGAACAGGTGAAATTTCTCTTGGATTACAGACCCCTAATAACAAGACAGGAAAAAGCAAGTGGGCACTAACATACCTTTGAATTTAGTTTAACTAATCAAAAAGAGAGAGAGGGAGAAAAGGTTTGATGCACCTAGTTTCAAAGTTCGTCCTTGCTACTTCCAATCTGAGCTTGATCTCCAAACTCCTTAGTGAAAATTGGCACCTATAATGAAATAGACAACAAAGAGAAACAAGTAACTCCTACTCTACAATATTAGATCAAACAAATTCATCTACAAATATTGAAGGAACAATATACAAACACATGCAATAATACACAAGCTTGAAGGAAATAGGACAAGTTTATTAGATGAGAACTTAAAAGGAAACAGACAAACACGGATGGTTTTGCAGCAACCTCACCAAGTCCTCCTCGTCCAACCCTTGCACGAATCCCAAGATCATAAATTTGATATCTCTGTCTGTCTTCTCTTCACCATGGAACACCTTCATTATATAGGATTTGGAGGCTTAACCACCATGGATAAGATCACTCACTAGATCCACTAAAATGGGATCTCCAAGATTTTGAGGGAGAAAATATCTCTCAAGGATTTTAAGGAGGAAATATCTCTCAAGATCCACCAAATTAGGATTTTGGTTTGAGAAAATATCTCAACCATCCATGAGATTCTCAACCTCTCCTTGAGATTATGAAACTAAATGTGAGGTGGATTCTCACACTAAATTAATTTCCTTTTTATGAATATTAATAAATAATTCATGTGCACATAGTATTGACCTTCATATGATATATTTTTCCTTCTCATTGACTAGGGATTGTGACAAATGTTCTTTCATGGTGTCAAGGTGTATGAAACACTTAGAAAGGTGTATATGAAACTTTTTACAACACTTGAGACACCTAGGGAGAGGTACTTAAGTGGGGAATTTTGATGTGTAACAGATTTCCCCCTAAAGTGTGAGGTCAGAAGAGAAACTAATGGTTGAAACACTTTACCATTCTTCAATGCAAGGGTGTGGAGTTGGAGAACCTAGAAGAAACTGCAAACAACCATCAAACAATATTAGACACTTTTATGACACTTTAATGTTATTTCATGGTGTCAAGGTGTATATGACACTTTTACGACACTATTAATGTTCTTTCATGGTGTCAAGGTTTATATGACACTTTTACGACACTTGCGACACTTAGGGCGAGGTACTTAAGTGTGGAATTTTGATGTGTGACAGTGGCCTGTTGTTGAGACTTGGAACAATAGAATCTATGGTTGGGTGGAACGTCATTGGTCTATAGCCAATTGGTGATTATTTTAAACAAATATAAGTGATCTCTCAGTCATGGTTTTCTTTGTTTTATATTCACTTATGTTGTGTAATAATATTATCTCTGAGATATAATGTGTTTATAATAATCCTATTGTTGGTTGATGTCATCCATGACATGTTAATATGTTAGTTTTACAGTTAACACGAATCTTGATAAATGCATGTGTATATTTTGTGCTTCTTCATTTAATTAATTGATATCAGAAATGATAAACTTGCCCAAGAGGGACAATTTTTGGGTTTCGTTGCTCTAGGTGTCTCATAGATTGGTATTAGAACCTAGGTTTATAACACCGGGCCTACTACAGAAATTATTGTGGTGCTTCTTGAGCTAATTATTAGCTAGTGGACAATGTCCAAGTGTAACACTATTGAGATCACCATGGAAATAGTTCTTGGGCAATCCATCACAACCCTAGCATGTCATCTAGCCTTCCCTTTATGATGTGATCCTATGAATCAATAGTATGTATAGCAAGGAAACCAACAAACAATCACCATTGTTATCCACTGTTTATATGTGGACCGCATAAATATTCATCCCACATGCATGTGGGGAAAGGAAAGTGAACCATATATAAAAACAAATCCAAACCTTTGTGACATGTGCGTGAAGCACAAAGATTCATGGAACCTTGTAGAGTTGTGCCTTGTGTAATTTTGATCACCATGTTAAACACCCAGTCTGTATCTCCAGTCGATGCCCCATTATCCTTTGTATTTTCCCAGTTTTCATCTTGTGATATGCCCCTCTTTTTCACATGTTAGTAGATGTACGTGCCAGGTGGGATGGTAGGCCCTTATTGGGTCTAAACATTTGGTTGGTCTCTCTTAATTGATGACCATTGGATCAAGGAATGGAAAAATTTTGACCGTTGATCTGAGGACATTTCCATCGGGATGTCCGAATGCAGGGTTGCATGGAATATGATGACGAGGGACTCTGATAGCCATTGAACCATCAAAGAGTGGCTTCAGAGTGATTTGGGTCATTATATCATTTCTAGTGTGTGTGTTTCATCAGAGTCTGAGGGTCAAAGTAACCTTGGATGCCTAGAGTGGAGGCACTCCGATTGGAGGGACTCCGAGAGCGAAGGAGAATATTTTATCTATCGAGAAATATTCCCATGACTTCAGTCGTATATCTAGTGTGGTTCATGCAGGAGGAGAGAGAACAATGATGTCCCAGTGACATGGTGTGAGAACTTGGCGGTTAGGGTAACAAGGCTGCCAATATGAATCCACATCCTTGGAGAATGATACATGTCGACAGTTGGTTGGTCGACAGGACATGAGTGGGCCTAGTTGGGCATGGAGGCCCTCATGCTTTCACTTTAAATCTTAGCCTCATATCTGTAAGACGATAGATCTCGATCATTCATCGGAGGGGTGTTGGTCAAAGTGAGTTGTAGTCCTGGATGGGGGATGTACTCCGACATGAGGAACTCTGAGGAATGTTCAGTGTCATTGATGGGTGAATGGGCATGGGGTAATGAAAATCATCAATCTTTCATAGGTCCCACATGGCCAAGTAGGAAGAGTTAAAGAGATGGACCTTAACTATTGATCAATTGTGTACTCCAAGAAAATCCTAACCATTGGAGGAGCAGAGTAGGGATCGTTGGATCCATCATAGTGAATGCAGTCAGAGTTGTTGGTTTCCCAACTTCATTCACTTTTAAATCTGCCAAGAGGGTGCCATCAGACCTGTTCTTTCAGAGTGGGAAGTAATTACAAGAGTGAATGCACTCTGACGGAGAAGACCCCAATGATAATGAAAGGATCAGAAGTGTTATAAACCGTGAATTGGAGAAGACCAATGGACCATTTGGCAGGTGCCACGTCAATACTTCTTTGAATGGTACAAGTGACTAAGAACCATGTGGATTCCACGTGAGAATCAAGTGGAAATTAATGTAATACAACTTGAGAATTTTGGTAGGTCAAAACTTGTTTCCCCGAGTTCGAACTTAAGCAAGGAAATGGCCACTGGAAATATTTCAAAGAGAGGAATTTAGTTATGAACCCAGAGAATTGTTTCGAGTAGTAGAACTCATAACTAAATCTAAATAAAATTATTGGTGGCCTTAAGGAAAATAAAAAAGAGACAATTTATATATATAATTATTTTACATTCCTTTCCAAAAATGTTTATTTTTACGTTTCAACTAACAGATATTATGTCATATGCACACTCTTTTGAAAAAATAATAAATATAATAAAGATCATAACATGTATATCTAGGAAGTGGCGGAAGGGGAAGGAGCCTTCAGTTATGATAAAGCAACTTGGGATCAAAACATCAGTGTTGGCAATGTAGAGACAGAATCAAATGGACACTAGAGCAGGCAGGAACAAGAGACATTAATAGAGACTATGAGAATCTTGAAAATAGAAGTACAGAGTTATAAAGAAGACAATGAGAGACCGATGAACGAAAAAAACTATATAAATGCTCAAGTAATGCAAATCCTAAATCAACTACATATACAATAAAAGAAGGGATCAAACTCACGACATGAGGAAGAGTGTAGGTATCATGAAAGAAGAGATAACTATAGAAGAACAGGTCATTCAAGAAGTGCTAGCAAAACTCAGAGACATCACTCGCCTCCTTACTCAGTAAGGAAGTTTTATGCATCTAAAGATTCCATAAGTAGTCTAGAGGTGTCCCCTGTTATAAACCAAAGAAGAAGACATGAATTGGATAGTTTGCAAGGAGAGTTAAGGAAGATTAATCCACCATCATTTGATGGTGAAAGAGAAAGGGAATATGACGTTGAATCCTAGTTTCTTGGAAATAGGAAGTATTTTCAATTGCACAATTACTCACCTAATATTCAAGCAATAATTACCATATACCATTTGCATGGAAAAATTTCTATGTGGTGGGATCAATTGAAGCAATTGGAACACATTAATGAAAGCAGGATCACTTGGAAACATTTCAAGAGATATTTTCAGAAGGAGTACCTTTCCGAGCACTTCTATGACAAGAAAATGCAAGATTTATTTGAACTCGGGTTAGGAAGCATGACCATGGTAGAGTATGAAAATAATTTATTGGGACTGCTAAAGTATGTGGGATTTATAAGGGATGAGAAGGTGAAAATACAGAGGTTTTTGAGTGGACTGCCTTCATTTCATAAAGAAAATATTCAATATGATGAGGCCATGAATTTGACTGAGACCATAATGAAGTCTAAGTACATGCATGAGCAAGGCAAGGGAAAAGAATCCATGGAAAAATCTTGGAAGGATAAGAAGAAGGAGAAATTTGATCAGAGGAGGAAGGGATTCAAACCTCCTTTCAATAGAAATAGCCCAAACAAAAATCAACAAGACTAGCCTACTAAGGATGAATACAAGAGAGAATATTCCTTGGGAAAAAGGGTAAGACCACCAATTGAATGTTGGGGATGCAAGGAAGATCACATGTACAAGGATTTCCCTCACAGAAAATACATAGTGAAGATCATGCACAACATCTAAGACGTTACAACAGTAGAAGATATGGCCAGAATATATGCAACCCTAGAATATTGACAACCAGAGTACCAATCCAATATGATTGAGGTGGAAGGTAAGATAATTAATTTGTTTGTTGCTATCTTAATTAATTCAAGAGAAATCCATTGTTACATTGATCCTAAAATAGTGGATAGATTAGATTTGGAGAAGAGTAAGATTGAGAAATCAAGTTTGGTTCAACTAGCCACTAGGACCAAAAGAAGGATTAATGAGGATGTTAGAAGTTGTCCAATAAATATGAATGGAGTAAGTACAATTGTTGATATTAATATCATCCGATTAGGATCTTATGATATTGTAATTGGAATGGATTGGTTGGACAATCATCATGATGTCATAACAAGAAATTTATATGCCTTGATGAAGAAGAAAAATATAGCATTGTGAAAGGAAATTCAAGACCCATTTCTATAAGGGAGATTTCACTCTTACATCTTAAGAGACGTTTCAGGAAAGGATGCCAATTGTATGTCACCCATGTGGAGGATCAAGAAAAGACAAAAGGGACAAGCCTTGAATATTTTTCGGTACAACAAGAGTTTGAATATGTATTCCAAAAAATATCAGGATTGAAACCCAAGAGGGATATCAATTTCTCTATTGATTTAGTACCAGGCGTTGCCCCAGTATCAAAAACACCTTACAAAATGAGTACACCAGAATTAAAGGAATTACAAATGAAACTGGAAGAATTGATGAAGAAATGGTATATATGTCCAAGTGTTGCACCTTGGGGAGCACCAGTACTCTTTTTCAAAATGAAGGATGGAACATTGAGGTTGTGTATTGACTTTAGACATTTGAATAAAGCCACTTTGAAGAACAAGTACCCTCTACCCAGAATCAGTGACCACTTTGATCACCTAAGAGGAGAAAAGATATTCTCAAATATAGACTTGGGATCAGGATACCACCAAGTAAGAATCAAGGAAGAAGACATCAATAGGACATCCTTTAGAACCAAGTATGGGCATTATGAATTTTTAGTGGTGCCATTTGGGTTGACCAATGCACCAGTTTTCTTTATGTGCTTAATGAATGGAATATTCAGAAATTATCTTGATAAGTTTTTCATTGTATTCTTGGATGACATACTTATCCATTCTACGCCAGAAGAAGAGAATGAACATCACTTGAGGTTGGTGTTTCAAATGTTGAGGGAACATCAATTGTATGCCAAGCTTAGTAAGTGTTCGTTTTACCAAGAACAAATCCATTAATTGGGACACATTATTTCAGAACAAGGTATAGCAGTGGATCCAGAGAATATTGAATCCATCAGAGGATGGCCAACACAGAGGAATGTTTCAGAAGTCATATATTTTATGGAATTAGTTGGTTACTAAAGAATATGTATAGTGGGGTTCTCTAAGATTTCTCATCCTATCTGTTGTGGGCTATTCTACCCTACGGACTAACAAGATAGGGCTTTAAACTTGTACGCAGATCATGACCCTTCATAAGCTACCTTTAACCTTCTACCCTGAATCTAAACCCCTTTTCTTTAAACAAACAAGGGAAGAACTAACTAACCTTTTTATCGATGGTTGATGTAGCTCCTCCGTTGAGCTTTATCTCCTTGTTGCTGCTGCTCCTTCCACAAAGCGATCCTGCAATCAAGACAAAACTTTGCATGCATTCTCTTGTTCTACTAGGGGGTTAGAGATTAAACACAAATCACATAAAACATATAAGACTCATGTATTTGGGATGGGAAAAGTATCTTTTGATTGATCTCAAATATGAACCAACTTACAATGATTTTTTAGACCGGCCACCGCTCCTCGATCCTGATCCTGGGCTCCTCCTCTTCCTTGTCCTCCAACTGCTTTGCTTGAATTCTCCTAAAGCTTGAGGAAAATCTAAAGGGTTGGGACAATAATGGA
>SNQJ01S0201478.1:0-16860 GCA_010110895.2 Picea sitchensis | reverse complement strand
TCTGAGTTGTTAAGTGTGTTTAATTCTGGTTAAATGCATTTGTTTTTAAATCCATGTAATGAATGTTGAACCGAGGGTTTTGGGTGAACCTGGGTAGTGAATTGTTACACTACAACTCTCTTCTCTCTACCTCTCTGCATGTGTATATTTCCACTGTCTACAGACTCGGCATATATACACTACGTCCGAGACTTATTACAGAAGTAAAGTTGACTCAACAATTAATACAACAATAAATTTGACTGACTTCTATCTATTTATCAGAACTCGAGAAAGATAAAGATCGACTCCATTTAATAACTCCCCTACTTGCCAACTGATAAAAAATGATCTTGCATAAACGTGAGCCTTTGTATTTGCAGACTGACTAACTATCGAATCGGCGGATACGTGAAATTCGCCGACTTGTAATTATTATTTCCAACACTCCCCCATAATTATAAGTAGGTGGGATTTACAAAAAATTACGTAAAAAATTGAATTGGCATTTACTGTCACTCATCCGATACTGTGCAGACTCCTAGACTACTGTGCAGATGTTGAAATGCATTTCTTGCTAAAGCTTTTGTGAAAATATTTGCGACTTGTTCTTTTGACCTGCAAAACTCTAAGCAAATCTCTTTGTTATTCAGTAATTCTCTGATAAAATGATACCTTGTATCAAGATGCTTGGTTTTCTTGTAAAACACAAAATTCTTTGATAACATGATGGCTAAATTTTTGTCACAAAATAATGTAGTTGGTTCATGTTGTTCCTGCAAAAAATCATTTATCATTCTTCTCATCCAAACTGCTTGACAAGTTGCGTTTGTAGTTGCGACATACTGTACTTATGCTGAAGAAAGAGTCACTATGGGTTTCTTCCTTGATTCCCATGATACCATACCCATTCCAAAATGAAATGTGTACCCAAAGGTTCTTTTCATGTTATATATGTTGCTTCCACAATCACTATCGGTGTATCCAATAAGTCTGAAATCTTTTGAAGTAGAATATATAATGTCAAAATATTTTGTTCCATTCACATATCTCAGTATCATCTTTCTTGTCTTCCAATTTGATTCTTTTCGATTTTCCATGAAACTTGAAATTAGGTTCACTCCATACATAATATCAAGCCTTCTTGTTGTTAAATACATAAGACTGCCTACCAGTCTTTTAAATAGTGTGGGACCCACCTTGGATCCTTTATCTTCCTTGCTTAACTTCATTCCTATTATGACAGGTGTTGGGGCTGCTTTGGAATTTATCTTATTCAATCTTTTCAAGATTTCATGGGCATACTTACATTGTGAGAGACATATACCATCTTTGGACTGGTGAACTTCAATACCCATAAAATATTTCATAAGTCCTAAATCAATCATTTCAAATTCATCCTTCATGACTCACTTAAATTCTTCTATGCCAAAATCACCTACAAAAATCAAATCATCTACATATAAGCAAACAATTAACATGTTACCTTGCTGATTTGATTTGATGTACAATGTTGGCTCACATTCACTTCTTTGAAATCCATTTTGTGTGAGATAGGAATCTATGCGACTATACCAAGATCTAGGATCATGATTTAAACCATACAATGTCTTCTTCAATCTATACACTTTGTATTCTTGTCCTGGAACCTCATAGCCTTGTGGTTGTTGCACATACACTTCTTCTTCTAAATGTCCATTCAAAAATGTTGACTTTACATCCATTTGATAAACTGGCCATCTGTTCTGTGCGGCAATGGCTAACACAGTTCTAACAGTGTCCATGCACGCAACTGGTGCAAATGTTTCATTGAAATTAATTCTAGGTTGTTGTCTAAAACCTTATGCAACTAACTTTGCCTTATGCTTCTGCACATTTCCATCTGCATCTTCCTTGGTTTTATAAATCCATTTGACACTTATCACATCCTTGTCTTCAGGTACATCTACCAATTTCCATCTCTGATTGTTCTCTATGCATATGATCTCTTCATCCATGGCTTGTGCCCATACATCATCTTTGACAGCTTCTTTAAAGGTTAATGTATCATCTATTTGTAAAAACAAAGAAAAAACTGAAAAAGAATTTGATGTGTCCTCATTATATATGTCGCACAAACTTCTTGTCTTTCTTGGTAACAGACTTGCTAATGTTGGATATGGAGATGTAGAACTACATGGACTGATTGCTGGAGTTTGTTGCGCTCTAGGTGTAAACTGAGCACCTGTTGATCTTACTAGAGTAGTTTGTGATGGGATTTGCGTTGCAGTTCCAGATGTAGAAGGGACTACGCACTGACTTGTACATGTTGTTTGAACCACCTCTTCTTTTGTGTCATCATGCTCAATAACATTAAAAATCTTAACTATCTTTTCTATGCTTCCATCCCATGTTTCATTCTCCACGAAATGAACATCGTGAATGATTAGGACCTTTCTTGTGATAGGGTCATATAGCTTGTATCCTTTTGTTTCTTTAGAATACCCAACAAATATACATTTCTTTTATTTGTTGTCTAGCTTCTTTCTAAGCTCACCTGAAACCTGTGCATATGCGACACAACCCAAAATTTTTAAGTGCGCCGCATTATGCTTCATTCTTATCCAAGGTTCTTGAGGAACTCTATTCTTCACACTCTTTGTCGGACATCTATTCAAGATGTATACTGCAGTTGCTACTGCTTCAACCCAATACTCATTTGACAAATGTTTGGTTGTCAACATACTGCATGCCATTTCCATGATGGTTATTTTCTTTCTTTCTGCGACACAATTATGTTGTGGTGTATACCGTGCGGTAAATTTCTTGTAGATGCCATGAACTTTACACAACTTATGAAATTCTCTTGAGATATATTCTCCTCCTCTATCAGTTATTAAACACTTGATGTAATAACCACTCTGCTCCTCCACAAGTGATTTGAATTGCTGAAAACAATCCAATGCGTTAGATTTATGTTTTAGAAAATAAATCCATGTCTTTCTTGAGAAATCATCAATAAATGTCAGAAAATAAGTACTTCCTCCTATAGATGGAGTTTTCATTGGTCTACAAATGTCTGAATGTACAATTTCTAGTGGAGCTTTTTATCTGTAAGACTTTTCAACTGGAAATGATCCTCTATGTTGCTTTCCAAATAGGCAGCGTTCACATATTCTTTCTGGTTTTTCTATTAATGGTAAACCTTTTACCATATCCTTTTTATGTAACAACTTTAGACCTCCAAAGTTCAAATGTCCAAATTTGAAATGTCATAGCCAAGAATCATCTTGCACTTCAGATTGAAATGTTGCCTGCATCTCTGCACCACTTTCTCCTTTCTTAATACTGCACACACTATTTTCTTCATTGGATCTGCATGCACTTTCTATTGTAAATACAATGTTTAATTACGCATCTTTTTCTTTACCGATAGCTTGCACTATATTTCTCTTCTTGGCTGACTTCAATGTCAATGGGAACATTTTTTTGCTTGTCATTTGAATTCTTGCAATAAGATGACTACGCGGAAAATGCATTCTCTAATGACATACTTGACCTATTTAATCTATGTTCATGATTAATGAGGGAAGCTTGCAGTTCATCTAGACTAAATTGACTCAAGTCTTTTCTCTCTTCTAGAGTCACAACAAGGGTATCAAATTTAGGAGGAAGACTCCTAAGTACCTTTTCAACAACTTTCATGTCTTCTATGGTTTCACCATGAGACTTAATCTGATTTATCAGGCCAATAACATGGGTATAAAAGGAATCTATTGAATCTGTATCTTTTATTAACAGATTTTCAAAATCTCTTCTAAGAATCTGTAGTTTTGAAGTCTTGACTTTGTCCATACCTTGATAAGAGGTTTGTAATATGTCCCATTGATCCAGATTTACAAGTGGAACAAAATAAATAAAAAACTGAATACAATAACATAGAGATACGGAGAACAACAACATATATCCAGTGAATAATAGATTCTATTGAATAAATAAAATATGATGAAACTATAAAGCTGCAGAACTGAAAACAACTTGCTCGAATGGTGGTAGATATCTCTAAGAAGAGATGTGGTTGCTACGCGCATCCGTCTAAGAAGAATGATTACAATGAGGCTCCATATGCCTTTCTAACATTACTCATGAATTCAAAATCCCTAGACATCCAGAAACCTAACCCTAGGAGATGAAACACCAAAAGTTATGTGGGCTCCGATGGGTAAGTTGGTACCTCAAATTCCTCGGGTCGTAAGTTTTTCATACAACATTTGTTTTAGGTGCATGATATCCCATTGGAAAGGTATTTTTGAGAACTACACATTATGTCATCAAACTTTGACTTTGTCTACAATTTGACCGTGGCAAGCCAAAAAAACACTATTTAGGGACCCAAAATGGTCGTGGAAGTACAGAAAGATGTACTGACATGAAAACTTCCAAAATAAGCCAGCTGGATTAGGTGGGCAGCCACCAATCTCCATATGGCAGCTATGTAGGGCTTCAGATAGCCTCGAAAGTGTAAAACCCACAGTTACAAAGAATTACAGAAGAACGTGTTGAACTAAAACAGTCAAAAGGATCCGGTTGGAATAGGTAGGTGGCCATCAATATCCACCTAGATCAGTCCTCCCCCATTAGGAAGAAATGGTCTCCATTGCATTGAGTGCCCCCATCAGATGAGGAAATTTCTACTAAATTTGGACCTAGGTGAGCCATTTACATTGGTGCAGGAGTTTCTCTGCCTTGACAACCCGATAAAGTTGGATCCTCTGTCGATAAGTGTCTTTGAACTGTGTGTCTACTATATGATCAGTGGATGCATGTTCCATGTAGTCAGGGTTGAGATCTGTTGGTGTCAATTTTTCTGTGATTTCTTAGGTGTCCAATAATGGTGGGAAATATGGCCGGAGGAGGTCCACATTAAACAATGGGTGCAAGCCAAGGAAGGGGGGAGTGTTGATCTCAAAGGCATTGTCTCTCACAACCTTGGTGATAGTGTAAGGCCCATAGAGAAGTTGATGGAGCTTCCGATGGGACCCTGTAAAACGTTCTTTCTGCAAATGTAACTAGACCTTATCTCCCACCTGAAACTTGTGCAGTACTCGGTGTTGATCATGGCGCTACTTGTACTTAGCATTGGCTTTCTGCAAAATCTCATGGACCTGTTGGCGGATGTGTTGAATCCGCTCAATGAATCTGGTGGCTTTGTCAGCCTCATAATGAACATGGGAAAATTATGTCTATGTGGTTGCAAGAGGTAGTGCAACATCAATGGGACCCAAGGGTTGGAATCCTATCCTCGCTTGAAATGGACTATGGTCGGTGGAGCTATGGAGATCACTATTGTAGTTATGTTGAACATAGGGAAGAATCACATCCCATGTACATGGATGCTTAGAGTTATACATGCACAATAATCCAATTGACGACCTTTGTCTGGCCATCAGTTTGAGGGTGGAAGAAAATGGATTTAGTGAGCTTGGCTTCCAACAATGACCAGAGACTCGACCAAAATGTGATGAGAAACCTATTGTCCGATCGAAGATGATGGTCTGTGGTATCCCAAAATGGACCCACACTCGTTTGAAAAAGAGATTGGCAATATATGTTGTTGTGATGCTCTTCTTGCAGGCTGTGAGAATGGCCATCTTTGAAAACCGATCAACCACCACAAATACACAATCATTGCCTTGGTTAGTGGACAGAAGGCCAAACATGTAATCCATCGAGATGGATTCCCAAGGCCTTTAGGGAGTAGGAAAAGGGGTGTATAAGCCTTACTTCTTGATGGTTGGCTTGGCAATGGCACAAGAAGTGAAAGATCTGATATACTTACTGACGTCCTGTTAGAGTTTTGGCCAATAAAAATGTTTCTGTAGAACGACCACAATTTTCTCCATGCCAAAATGTCCTGCCATCCAACTATAGTGAGCCTCCCAAATCATATTTGCACGCTCAGTTGCAGGAACACATAGGTGGCCCAGATGGCATAACAATCCATCCTGAATGTGAAAATCAATGACATTTGCGCCTGTACCCAAGAGCTGATAGGTGGTGGCAAAGTCAGGATCTTGTTGAGAAAGTTGGGGCCACTCAGATGCCTCATTCCCACAAGAATGGAGCATGGTGGTGAGTGCCACCATGAGAGGTCGACTGAGGGAGTCAACAAAATGATTTGTTCTCCCTGTCTTATACTTGATGTTGAGATGGAATTGTTGAAGGTATGTGGACCACTTTTGATGGCGGTCGTTTTGCAAATTCCCATGTGTCTGTATGAAATGAAGAGGCTTGTGATCAGTGTGGATGATTGTCTCATTTCCCAAAATGTAATGTTTCCATTGACGACAGGCTTGTATAATGGAATACATTTCCTTGTCATACGTGGGGTATTTCCGGACAATATCTAAGAGTGTCTCACTATGGTATGCTACTGGATGACTGTGTTGAGTGAGAACTGCACCTACAATATAGTTGAATGCATCAGTCTCAATCTCGAACGGTTGTTGTAGATTAGGTAAGGAGATTACTAGAGTTGAGCAAAAGCGATGCTTCAGATCATAAAATGCTCATTGTTGTGCCTTCCCCCATGTGAACTTTTCCTTTCCACTACCCTTGGTCACTTGGATGACGACCCATTCAATATGGGTGAATTCCAACATGAACTGTTGGTAGAAGTTGGCAAGTTCTAAGAAGCTTCGAAGCTCGGTTAGTGTGGTCGGGGCTGGCTAGTCACAGATGAATTGGATATTAGCTGGATCCACATGTACCCCATGTTCATAAATAATGTATCCCAAGTATTGGACTTTGTTCATGCCAAAGGAGCATTTTTCCAAGTTTTCATATAGCTTGTGCTAATGCAGAGTGCTCAAAACCTGTTGAATATGATGCATGTTCTCCTCCCAAGTTCTACTGAAGATGAGGATGTCGTCCAAATATACCACCACAAAAGAGTTGGTGAAGGATATCAATACATCATCCATCAACCTCATGAAAGTTTCTAGTGCATTTGTTAGGCCAAAGGGCATGACCAACCATTCGAAGAAACCTTCTTTAGATTTTAAAGTTGTCTTCCATACATCAGTCGTTCGATGGGAACATGGTGGTAGCCAAAATTTAGGTCAATATTTCTAAAGAACTTGGCCCTCTTGAATTGGTCAAGAAGGTATTAAATTCAGGGAATTGGGTATTGGTTCCTGACCGTGATTTTGTTTAATGCTCTGTAATCAATGTAGATCTGCCATGTCCTGTATTTCTTCTGCACCAGTACAATCGGGCTTCCACAAGGGAAGGAGTTGGGTTTTATGTGCCCCTTTTGAAGCAACTCTTGGATCTGATGCTTAATTTCGTCGTTTTCCATCAACGAGCAACGATAAACTAGTCAATTAGAAAGAGGTGCATCAGGGTTTAGATCAATTGGATGATTGACTTGGCAGTGCATCAGTACCCCAGTGGGTGAGGAGAAGATGTCTTTGTACTCTTTCATGATTTCATCCACTTTCTTATGATGGAAAGAGAGGTTATGTGTAGAGGTCACATATGTGGCAATGACCTTCTTCTTACTGTGAGCACAGATCACAAAGAAGACTAACTTCCCGGTCTGTGAAATGACCTTACTGCATTGCTTAGAAAAGATTAAAGAAATAACAGTAGGTGATGCTACCTCTAGTATCTTGTACAATTGTCTACCCAAAGTAATAATAACACTGTGGGGTCTAGACTCATACACAATATGTCTCTTCCACAAATATGGTTGTCCTAAAAAAACATCACAAACTTCAATGGGAGAAATATCACACAATACCTCATCTTTGAAGGGCTTGATGTCGTAGGGAAGATGACATTGTTGGATGATGCGGAGATCTCTTCCTTGGTGAAGCCAGCTGATGGTGTAGGGATATGGGTGTGGTGTCATTGGAAGGTCCAACTGCTTGACGACCTCTGCTGAGATCATGTTCTTCTGACTGTCGCTATCGACAATGAAATGAAGTGGAGCCCCCTTTACCCACAGCTATGAGTGAAATAGGTGTTCCCCTTCCTCTGGTTCTTCTGGTTCACTTAGATGGACTTTGGTGGTAGCGACAGTGGTGCTAGGTTCTACATTGATAATTCGCTTCCCTCCTTCAGGATTTGATCTGGAGTCAGAATCTGCCTCTGACTTGGAATATTTCAACTCGGCCACCAATGGCTGCTTAGAGCGACACTCTTCGGTGTTATGCCAAGGGATTTTATGGTATTCACACTACTTTCCCGTGTCCTTCGACTTCTGATTACCCTTCTTGTGTTTCATCTTGGATTGGTTGTCCTGAGAGTGGCCATATTTTCTCTGTCCCTTGTTTTGTGGGTTGGGGCCACCTTTTCCCTACTTCGGATGTGAGGAGTTTGCAGATCCAAACTCTCGCCTCTTCTTCTAAAATTTCTGCGCGATCTTGACAACATATCTATAAGCCATACCCAATGATGTGATGTCTAGAAACTTCATTTCTGTTTGAATGTATCCATGCAGACAACCGTGGTATTTGAGCACCAAATGTCGTTCAGAGTCTTTGATATCCAATTTGGTGCACAGGGTATGGAAAATATTGGTGAAATATGGTACTGTCTTGTCCCTTTCCTGACGTAGGGTGGTCCATCTTGTGTACTTGTCCTCGTAGCTTCCAACATGGTAGTATTGTTATTTAATGGCATCCCTGAAGGAATCCCATGTGGGGGCGACCAAAAATATTGCATATTCCTCTATGGCCCTTTGCTCAGAGTAAGTATCCCACTAGTCCTTAACACGGGGGATGACCTTGAGGAGTGAAAAAGTAATATTTTCCCTATCAAAAAATTGTGGACCAAAAAATACCCTTCGAGCAGATTCAACCATTTATCTACAAGATCTACATCTATCAGTCCTTAAAATAATGGAATATAAAAATTTACTTATACCTTGAAGGGGTTGCATGACCGCTTGATGAAGATGCATCTCCTATGGGCATCCGCCGAGGGGTCTGTGCAAAGTTTTCCATCATTTAGTTCCTTTTTCGTGCAACGGATTCCTCGAGCAAAAATTTAAAAGGATCTCATGCTCCATCATCTTTCTTCTCATCCCCCATGATTTGTTGCCAGGCTCGGCGCGAATGATCTTGCAAAGGCTTGACTAGTTTGAGTCCCAACTTCTTGTACCAAGATCTTGTCGTAGACGTGCACAAAGAAAAATGAATGAAGAGAAGAACTCCCTGATACCACGGATCTAGATTTATGAGAGGAACAAAATAAATAATAGACTAAATACAATAACGCAGAGATATAGAAAACAACAACATATATCTAGTGAACAATAAATTCTATTGAACAAATAAAATAGGATTAAACTATAAAACTGCAAAACTGAAAACAACTTACTTGAATGATGGTAGCTATCTCTGTGAAGAGATGTGGCTGCTACATGCATTCATTTGAGCATAATGATTACAATGAGGCTATAGAGTCATTTTTAACACTACTCACGAATGCCAAAACCCTAGACATCCAAAAACCTAACCCTAGGAGATGAAACGCCAAAATTTATGTGGGCCCCGATGGGTAAGTTGGTACCTCAACTTCCCGGGGTCATAAATTTTGCATACAACCTCCGTTTTAGGTGCATGATAGCCCGTTGGAAAGGTTTTTTCGAGAAATACACATTATTTCATCAAAATTTGTCTTCGCCTATAGTTTGACTGTGGAAATCCAAAAAAAACATTGTTTAGGGCCCCAAAACGGCTCTGGAAGTACATAAAGATGTACTGACATGAAGACTTCCAAAATAATCCAGTTGGATTAGGTGGGCAGCCACTAATCTCCATCTGGAAGTTGTGTAGGGCTTCAGACAACCCCGAAAGTGTAGAACCCACAGTTACAAAGAATTATAGAAGAACGTCCTGAACTAAAACTGTCAAAAGGAGCGAGTTGGAATAGGTGGGTGGCCACCAATATTCACATGGATCACCCATGCCTCCTTGTCTTTCTTTGTTGATGCAACTCTTGGGAGTATGCTTCCATGCATGGATTTATGTATGTAAAACATCATCTTTCAATCCTTCTTTCTTTGATCTTTCAAGGCATCCTTCTCAGCTTGTGTGAGGGCATTGTACGTTGCCTGATATGTTGGTTCAACACAACCATTCTTGACTATATCCCATACATATTGACCTCTAAATAAGGCCTTCATGGTCAAGGACCATAAGTCATAATTCTTTCATGTAAAAGTGGGAGGTTTCATATTTGAGGTAGAAGCCATATTTCACCTTTCAACAATGTTGTTTCTCTTAAACTTGTTCTGATCAACCTGCTCTAATACCGGATCTCATATCTAGTGCGCGAAGGGAAACTGTGTGCATCACAGTGACTAATACTATGTGCCACAAAACTTAGTGACAAAACTCTTAGAACTCACCGCGCAGTGCACAAGCTACATGATTCACTGCACGTTGTGATATAAACACTTAACAAAGTGATTTCTTCACTCCGGGCTACTCCTTAACACAATAAACTCATAAACACAACATATGCTCTAAAATTACACATGAAATTATCAACACACAAAATACTTGATATGTATTGAGAAATTCGGTGCTTCGCGCAAATACAAAATACGATAACTGTGACGAGATTCAACTCCA
The DNA here is from genome assembly GCA_010110895.2 of Picea sitchensis. NCBI lineage: Eukaryota > Viridiplantae > Streptophyta > Pinopsida > Pinales > Pinaceae > Picea > Picea sitchensis. The sequence continues at coordinate 6,256 of SNQJ01S0201478.1, read as the reverse complement.
ACAACTTTTGCTAACTTTATAGACACGGAGCTTGTTCTCTCAGACTTCTTCGACTCCTCAGTTGTTGTTGTTTTCTTCTTCACGACTATGTTCTCTCTACCTCTCTCAATGTGTATATTTCGACTGTCTACAGACTCGGACATATATACACTACGACTGAGATTTCTTACAGAGGTAAAAACTGACTCAAGAATTAATAAAACAATAAATTCGAGTGACTTCTATCTACTTATCAGAACTCAAGAAAGATAAATATCAGTTCCATTTAATAACTACCCTGCTTGCCGATTGATAAAAATGATCTTGTGTAAACGTGCAACTATTTATTTGTAGATTGACTGACAGTCTGATTGACAAATCAACAGAGACGTGAAGCTCACCGACTTGTAATTACTATTTCCAACAATAAATTGATGATGAATACTTTATTAAAAAAATTAAAGCATTTCCTATAATAACATAAGTTGATGATGAATACTTTATTAAAAAAATAGAAGGCAGTTGATGATGAATACTTTATTTAAAAAAATAGAAATCTCTAGGTGTGCCTTGCCATTGTGCAAGACCACCTAAAACATGCTTGTGTAGACATGTAACCTGTTGTTGCAACTAACCGAAGTCTGCCAATGATCATATCAATAAATGGATAGGGATTCTCATTGCCATCTCCAAGCTAAGGCCTCACATCCTCCCCTACTTAAAATTGTCCTTGTCAATATCTCAAAAAAAAATGTTGTCCTCCAAAGTCTATTTCTCAGACTCACACATTGATCCACGACCAACTCCTTTAACCACTTATTAATTCCATTTCAAAAATCACTATGCAATTTCCCATTGCTCAAACTATTTGTTTAACTAAATTTCCTTTTTCCAACTCTACCACACATGACTTTCGATGTTCTAATGTCCATGTTCCTGCCAATGCCACTACTGCTACTACAACTCAACCTTCACTAAAAAGGTTGCACAACTATCTTATGTTGCTACACTTCTCTAAACCTAGTATTGCTTCATTACTTTGATACATTCTTCCATGCTTCTATACAATGTCAGCCCTCTTGCTCTGAACTGATTAGATAACTAATCCAACTATCACTTTCAAACCATGAAAATTCACTTCTTGATACTCATAATAATGACTTCCTTGGGCACCTAAGTCTACTTATACAACCCTACTTCTTGATACTCATAATAATGAATTCCTTGGGTACCTAAGTCTACTTATACAACCCTACTGAACAATATCCACCCCTTGCTCCTAAGTGGCAAGCCTCATTGCAACATTATTCCATTGAAAAGAAGATGGCAGGTGGTTGCTAAGGCTCCTACCAACAAATGTGCCAACATCTTATACATAATCCACTGAGTCACATGAATCAATTGAAATACCACCATACCTTTGGCTGAAATACGTCTAACGATAGAACCAAACCAATTTTTGTGTCACCTTTGACCAACAATCCTTTGATCCTTGGGTCATGTTGCTAGTACTCCTACACAAGCGCATTTATTTATAATAATTCATTAATATATGTACTTAAAGCCCATAAAGTTGTTAAAAATATACATAATTCTATTTAAAAATTCAAGTTTCATCTATATTAATTTATATAAGGCTTCATTCATAGAAATATCATTTATAATAATTAAGTGATAAATCTATTTAATTCTCTTATAATATTGAATAATATAACACATATTAAATTAAAAAATTTAATTACAATTTTGATTGAACATCCATAATTTTGGTAATTTTAAGATTGAACATAAACTTGCTATTTAAATTAGAATTATAAAATTACAAGTCATTAAAAACATGTCTATAAACTTCAGTTATTTAATGAATTTATATTATCTAAATTCTTTGATTATTTAAAGCCAATACACTTTACTTCTCAACAATCAAATATACATTACTAAAAGTAAATACTCTGCCTATCTACAATTAAAATAGATAGATATACACACAAATTATTGGGAATCTCAATGTTCTCACCAAACTCAAGCAGTGGAAAGTGGATTCATCTCGTCAGGACTCGACAATGAGCCATTTAAATAGGCCAATTTGAGTTTGCTAAAAGGTGTTGTCTAAACATTTAATTTTTTGAACTTTTTCACCGTAATTTGACGAAACAAATCTTTATGAAATCACCATTTTCTGTTGTTTAAATTGTATTTTTGAATGCACACATGCAGTTACAAACCGTCAGGGCACTTGAATTAGACAAAGTCAATCACTCAAATATGGAATTCCAACAAATTTTGGCCATCAGAAAATATGACTGTAAAATCTCCAAAAAGTCGAACATTTAGACTAACCGTTACTAAAATAGAATTGGTCGTCAATAATTGAGCACCCACGTTATACTTAGAAAATGGAAATACAAATGAGAATGAATGAAATCAGTTTCTCACATGTGATGCAACTCCTAGAGGTAGCCAAAGCAATACCACTCAATTCATTGATTAAAACAATCAAGAGTACATGAATATATAGGATTACATTTAGTTTAGGGAGTTAGAACAAACTACTGGAAAATAGGATCTAAATCCTAAATAAACACTAGATCAAAACCTACGTAACTAATAAGTTCTCCATTATTTCTAAGTCTCCCCCTTAATGGAGAAAGGGTTGAATTTCACACCTAACATCTCCCTAAGCACTTCAAATTTAATCTTCCCAAGAGGCTGAACCAGGTGGATATTAGTGGCCACCCACCTATTCCAACTGGCTCCTTGTGTCCGTTTTTTTTCTAGCACGTTCTTCTATATTGCTTTGTAATTGTGGGTTCTACACTTATGGGGTTGTATGAAGCCCCACACATCCCCAAGGTGGATACAGGTGGCCTCTCACCTAATCCAATTGGCTTATTTTGTATGTTTTCATGTCAGCACATCTTGATCTACTTCTGGGGTCGTTTTGGGACCCTAAACTTTGTTTTTTTGGCTTGCCAAAGTCAAATTGTAGACAAAGTCAAAGCTTGATGGAATAATGTATATCTCTCTGAAATACCTTTCCAACGGGCTATCACGCGCCTAAAATGGAGGTTGTATGCAAAAGTTATGACCCTAGGAAGTTTAGGTACCAAATTACACCAACTTACCCATAGGGCCCACATGACTTTTGGCATTTCACCTTCTAGGGTTAGGTTTTTGGATGTCTAGGGTTTTGGCATTCATTAGTAATATCAAAAAGGCCTATGGAGCCTCATTATAATCCATTGTACTCAGACGGATGCGTGTAGTAGCCACATCTCTTCTCAGAGATAGCTGCCACCATTCGAGCGAGTGTTTCAGTTCTACAGTTTTATAGTTTCAGCCTATTTCATTATTTAATACAAGATATTGTTCACTGGATATTTGTATTATTCTTCATATCTTTGTGTTTATTGTATTCAGTCTATTAATCAGTTCGTTCCTCTCCTAAATCTGGATCAGAGGCTTTGTAAAAATATCAACAACATTGTCACTAGTATTACAATACATTAAAGTAACATCATTAGACTACATGTGTTCTTGAACAAAATGAAACTAGGCATCAACATGATTTGTCCTTGAATGATAAACTGGATTATTCGCCAACTTGATTGAGCTCTGGTTATCACATTTGATTATCATAGCTTTCCTTTGTTCTTCTCCAACATCTTGAAGAAGTCTTCTCAACCAAACAACTTCACAAGTTGTTGCACACAAAGCTTTATATTCTGCCTTAGTAGATGATAAAGATACAATAGGTTGTTTCTTACTTCTCCATGAAACAATCTCGGATCCAATGCCAAAGGAATAACCTGTAGTAGATCTCTGATCATCCGGATTTCTAGCCCAATTTGAATCTAAGTAACCTGTCAACTCAACATTAAATGAATCGGTATATTTAATACCATAATCAATTGTGCCTTTGAGATACCTGAGTACCCCTTTCGTTTCATTCCAATGGCTTTCTAGAGGTTTTCCATAAACTGACTTAACACACTAACAAAATATGCTATGTCAGGTCTGGTGGTAGTGATATAAATCAAACTTTCCAACATCTATCTATACATTGTACCATTTACCTCCTTTGAACAATCATCACAATAAAGTTTCATGTTCTGCTTCATTGGAACAAAAGAAAATTTACACTGATCCATCTTAAACTTCTTAAGTACCTCTCTGACATATTTACCATGAGACACAAAGGTTTGACCAACATTTATCCAAACTTAAAGACCTAGGTAGTAATGTAACTCACCAAGTTCTTTCATTTCAAATACCTCCAACATCTGCTTCTTAATTCCACTAATCATTTTTTATAATTTTCTTGTAATAATTAAATCATCAACATATAAGGAAATCGATACAACATGCCCCCTTTCATCAAAGTTGGTATACATATTTGGATCACTTTTTCTCCTGATAAAACCCTGCTGAAGAAAGAAGGAATTTATCTTATCATACCATGACTTAGGTGCCTTTTTAAGCCCATACAATGTTTTCTTTAATTTACACACTAAATGTTCTTGACCACTTTTCACAAACCTCTCTGGTTGAGTAAGGTAAACCTCCTCCTTTAACTCACCATTCAGAAAAGAATATTTTACATATAATTTGTGAAGCTTCCAATGGTACTTTGTAGCTAATGCAATTAACAATCTTATAGTATTTAATTTAGCTATTGGTGCAAATGCTTTTGCATAGTCAATACCTTCTTTCTGTGAGTACCATTTTGCCACCAATCTAGCTTGTATTTGTCTATACTACCATATGCTTTAAATCTAGGTTTGTATATCCATTTACATCCAATAGGATTTTTATCTTTAGGAAATTCAGTCAATTCCCAAGTTTTGTTTTTCATTATAGAGTCATATTCTTCCTCCATTTATTTTCTCCACTCTTCATGTTCATTAGCTTCATTAAAACTCATGGGTTCTATGACATTTGAAATACTACTCATCAAGAAATAATATTTATACCGTTCAGGCAGGAGAATCTGTCATGAGGATCTTCTCAATTGATTGTCTTCTTCCCCACTTTGTGAAGATCCTTCTTCACCTCTTGGTGAGCTCTGAGTGTTGGATGTATCCATGTCACTGGATCCTTCTTTCTGCTGATGTTGTTGTTGTTGATTCTCTTCTTTGACCTCGTCATCTTCAAGAAGTACATGCCATCCTTCATGATTGTTGTCTTCATTATTTCCTTTTGCCTGCTCATGGAAAATTACATCTCTACTCGCAAACACTCTGTGAGTAGATGGATCAAACAATTTATATGATTTAAATTCTGAACAATACCCTATGAAAATACATTTGATGGATTTAGCATCAAGATTATTCCTAATTAAAATACCCTCAAATTATGAACTGCGGGTTTAGAATCATACAAGGCTTCGAACGAAGTTTTATGATCAAGATACCTTGTTGAATTTATATTCTTTAAATAAATATCAGTACGAATGGCCTCAGCCCAAAAAACATTTGAGAGACTCTTACCTTTCATCATACTTCGTGCACACTCCACAAGAGTTTTGTTTTTCCTTTCTGCAACTTTGCCCTGCTGTGGAGTGTGAGGTGTTGTAAATTGTTGTACTATTCCATGATCTTTGAAATACTTGGTGAAGTTCCCCAATCTATAATCTCCCCTTTGATCTGAACAAAGGATGTTTATGGTCTTTCATGTTTGCTTCTCCACCATGTTTCTAAATTCCTTAAAGTATTAAAAAACATCACTCTTTCTCCTAAGGAAATAAACCCATGCATATCTTGTGCAATCATCAATACATAGCAGAAAATAATAAGAACCTCCTAAGGACCTTGTCTGCATTGGTCCACAATCATCAGTATGCACAAGTTCAATTACATCTCTCTTTCTCCTATCAAAATTAGAGGGGAATTCATCTATGTGCATCTTTCCTAATGCACAACCTGTTAATATTATGGTAGCTACGGGAGGTATTTACCTCCACGTGTGAACCTGACGAGAATAGGAGACTCCAGGAAGCAAGAGAAACCCTAATGAATTGGCTAATAACCCTAGAAGTCTTGTCTGCTTAAGAAGATAATTCATATTAGGCTATTAGCCTCCAAGAGAAGAAGTTGACCAGAAATAATAATAATATACTGAACAGACACATATCCAAAAGGAGAAGTCGACCCCAACAAATCTGGCAGAACCAGTATAAATACAAGGTGCCAGTTCTCATTTGACACATCTCAGCAGTTGCAGAGAGCCAGTTCTACACATTGCAGTTCCCAGTTTGGTGCGCACATGTGGAGGAGTG
>SNQJ01S0201477.1:0-16860 GCA_010110895.2 Picea sitchensis | reverse complement strand
GAACAACAGGCTCTATTCTTTTTAAGAATGTGGAGTCGGCTACAACGGTCGTCAATTCAAAATTGGCATAGCTCGAGCAACCTCACTGGTATGATTATCACCTGTTTATATGACAAACTCTTAAGCTCTGTTTACAGCGTGGATTTGTTTTGACACATAAGCATGCGTTATTGTATATAATTTTATTTTGATTAATTGAATTTCATTTCCCGAATTATCTTTGATAGGATTTAGCTTTGATTCGATTGATCGTGTAATGGATTTGATTGTTTTAATTTAGCTTCAATTGAATACTCTGTCGATTATTGAAGTTGTTAATATTTTTTTAAACACAGGCTGTTTCTGGTATTTCAATTTCAAACACAGTCAATGCTTCGATTCGAAATTGGTTATAATCTATACGATGTGGTCGGCAATAATGGTTAGCTGTTAAGATTATATTATGTGTCTTTTGACCAATTCGAATACCATTCTGTTAAGGCATAACCAAATTGCGAATAGATATGAGTCATAACTGTTATACCGAACTAATCGATTCACATTGTTTGACCGCGTTATCAGCTCCGTTCATATTGCAACAAATATATTGTTTAAATTTGATTTGGGAACGAAAGTGATTATGCCCAGCATTGCGATTTGTTTCTATATTTGACTTAGTCACAATTCGATTTGATTGTTGCCCAGTTTATGGTTATCATCGTTGTTGATGGTTACGATCATTACGTGATCCTTTTTTTTTTACTATGTAAACGCTCAACGATTGTAATCTATGGCAAAGTTTGATGAATGCTTATTTGGCAATAATTGTAATAGTTTTTCCATATTGGTATTTGATTGAAACAACATGAATCGTATTCACATTGTTACAAGCCGTAACAAATCAATTTCGATTATGTTCAATTATGATTGTATTGATTATGATTGTGTTGAATTAAATCGTATCTTATACGACATGATTCACCATTGATTTAATTCGATATGAAACAGTTCGGTTACTATTTGACCTGATTTTATGGCAACTGAAAAAAAAAGAGCATTCTTACCTGTCCCGATTGCATCCTTTTCGATTTTGTTAATTTGAATGATAAAATCATTTGAATCATAGTGATTCATTTTGGATATTTATTAAAAGAAAATTAAAGTGGATTTGTTTCTTTTGAAAAGATTTGGTTTGATTTCTATCTGATCCTATATGCTATTTTAGACTAGCTACAGAATCAGATGATTATGTAGCTAAGTCTGTAGGATCAATTTTTTATTATTTTGTTACTGAAATATCTTTCTAATTTGATACTTGTGTTCTATTGCAGGTAAATTCGAAATTGCAATTGAGTTGATGAGCAGTTAGGGGATGTTTCAAAGATTTCACTTGCATTTCATTTTCTTAGTTTAGGTGATTTTGGGATATCTCCCAGATTATGTAAAACAATTTGATATTATCCACAAGGAAGTTTTACCTTGTGAAGAGACCTATATATACTTATGATTTTTGTAATAATCGATATCCTCATTCGTGGGAGAATAAGGATATGGAGTTCTAATACAAACTGAAGTAGAATTTAGTGTTTTGTCACAACTTTAGCTTCTCATTATATCAACATTTTGTTTCACGTTATGTATATCAATTTGTATCTGGTTTATGACTACTTTAGCTATCTAAATCAAATGCAAATGATATAATTTTAATCATTTTAATTCATATCTGGTTTTTTCCAAGTGTATAAAAGATATAACAATTGTTTAATTCAGTTTGTGAATGACGGGTTTATCTTCTTGATAATTTGAATTATCATATACAAGTCCTTGCATAACAGGTTTCCCTTATTGCAGAGATTTGTAATCATATAGTTGTTATGATATTTTATGTCTTGTTTGTCCTGTTAACACTTCAAAGAGCAGCACAACCAATCGTTTACGAAAAGCTTACGGACTAACCGGTGCGAGTTTCCCTCCTCCGACTAGCTTAGAAGTCATCACACACAGGGCATACTTGGAGCGTTTCCAGGTCAGTTAATCTTTTCTTTGTTGTTTTCATTTAAGTAGTTTAGTTTAGATATAAACTTAATTAGATTTATATTAGATTGTTTAATTTCAATAAATATATTAGATTGTTTAATTTCAGTAAGTTTTACTTCTTTTTCATAAAATATAAAAATAAAAAAACATATCTTGCTGTCTTAGGACAGAAACACTTAAGTTTTGCAGGTTTTAATTAAATTTGTAGATTGTTTATATTGTATATTTGTGAATAAGTAATATTACAGCTGGTAATTAGATAGTTGATTTGAGTTATTATAATATTAATTAGTAGATTGTATAATATAATACTTAGAGTAGTTTGTATTTAATTATTAGTTTATTTAGTAGTTTGTTTTAATTAGATTAGTGTGTTAGTTTCTTTTATTTTTAGTTAGTTTGTTTTATTAGTTTTAGTTAGTTTAGTTAGTTTTATTTGTTTTAGATAGATTAGTTTTTTAGTTAGTTTAGCTAGTTTTATTTGCTCTTAGATAGATTAGTTTCTCTTGGTTTTCTTTAAAAGACCTTAGAGCGGCCAAAAGAGCCGTTAAACTCGTCATGGGTCCATTCCAAACGTCCTTTGGGTTATTTAGACAACCCCCGGGACCTGGCTCCACTCTCTCAATTGACGAAGGACATTTTTCGCCTGGCCAACAAAATGGTGCTAGAAGGAGTGGGCCTCGAACTTAATTAATGGCACGAGGGAGTCCCAAGACTCCTCCCCCCATCAGACACCTATAGTGACTAGGTTACCAAGATAATATCCCCTCAAACAACAACTACTTCAACCAAGATCCGGCAGATCACGGTTGAGCTAACAACCCCTAATCCTGTGGTGATCTCCAAGAGATCGCTCACAATCTCTTATTAAAACACATAGTTGCTTAGCCAGTCTTAGGCGACCAAACCACCTGTGGGGTCAGCCTTTAGACTTCTCTGAAGTCATAGAACAACTAGGTGATATAGACTCTACTGTGAACCCATGTATCCAACTCGTCAGTAGAGGATCCGATACCCTCCTTCATCTCCTTCCTTCTCTGGGAGATTCCTTCTGACAAAGGTAATCCAATCTTCTCACCTTCCACACCTAACACCCCAATGGCAAATCAACAACCCCTGCTAGACTGAAGTTGGAACAGATGTTGTAGCCGCTCCCCGGAGCTCATCACCCTTTACCTAGGCATCCAGAGAAATGGCTTCCAAGTTTGATCCCCGATTCAAAACAGAGAAATAAGATCATATCAAAATTTTATGTTAGCCATCGACTCCAGAATGTTGAACACGAAGATGTTGTCTGCAGGTTGTTCCCCCACACCTTTGAGGGTAATGCGTCTATTTGGTACTTTTCCCAACAACCCCATACCATAGTGTCTTGGGAAAGCTCAAGAAATGTTTTTTGGAAAAATTAGGAGATGGCAAACCTCCTCAAAGTCTTAGTCATGGATCTTCAAGCTTAAAATGAACTCGAAGAAAAAAGTTAAATATTTTAAACTAAAGATTCCTAACTCTTAAAAATCGAATCCCCGCAGATTCTATGCTCACTGAGTCTTGTAATAGCTACTACACTAAATATTTACATCAAAGCATAGATATTTGGGTGAAACGACCTAAAAAGGCCACGTTGTTAGAAGCCTAAGAGGCTACTCAGATTGAAAAGATATACTTAGTCTCGCGATTCTTCTAGCAACGAACTTGAGACTGTTTCTTCTTCCAAAGAAGATTGAAATTCTCCTGCATCTACACAAAACAAAAACACAACCAAACTCGATTGGAAAATTTAACCAAAGTTGTACAAAAATTATCTAATCAGTTATAGATTTGGGTATGGTCGACTGAGAAGCCTCTTCGAGTAAAGGACATTACAAACCTCCTTTCCGAAAAGCCTTTTCCTACTAACCGCCTTAATCCAAACCCCGGCTTGAATCTAGGAAAGTTTGCAATGCTTCCGTGACAATTCTAGGATCCTTAAGACTTAATTTGATGCCTCCTGAAATCCCTCTAGAGGAAGTCGAGCAGGAAACCCTTCAAGAAGAAGAGTCTTCTCCAAACATCTTTGACACTCTCTGATAGTATCTTCCAAGTTAACTTCGAGACTGTTCACCCTACAACACTAGGAGTAAGACAACAAACAAACCTCCCTCGGCCGGTAGAACACTACAACCACCTCCAAAGCCACCTAAACTCGAGGGTAAACTAAACAGTAATTGCCGGCCCTAAATTAGATTAAAGGATGTTGTTGAAGGATCTTAAAAATTACTTCGCTAACATTTCTATTTATGAGTTGTTGAAGTTTCCATTTTTGTTGTAGAAGATGTTGCAAAATATTTCATAAAATGGCAAGAATGGTAATTTAAACAACAATAAGGTTGTGCAAAACAAAGCCCCATAGAAGACTTCCACTAAAAAAAAAAATCCTGATCCCCAAGATAAAGGAATCCTTCATGTAAATAATGTAAATAATATAAATAACGCAAGTAATGCAGATAAAGTAGCATTAGAAACCGCAAGTAAGAAATTACAAGCTACTACTCTAAGTACTCGCAAGAATGTACCTCCTTTCTTTAACTTTCAAATCTTCACCGTGAAATGTGCATAATTGTATGGTTGGATCCGTATTAACGCCAAATGTGATGCCTTATCGGCCTAAGATTAACGCCGGCAGAACCATCTTCTTGAAAATCATACAACTTGATCGAATGAATGTTATGCTATAAATAACTAAAAAATGTATTGATTAGATTATCATCTAACCCAAAGGTTCAATGTGCTATTGATATAATTGTGGTGGATATTCCTAAGTGTATGGTCTGCTTTTTCAGTGGACTCAGTCGGAGTAACTACATGCCATCACCCATCTAACTATGTCTCACTTCTATGGCTCTTTAAAGTAGCCCCAAGATCGGGGTGAATCGTGAGCATTACCGCAAGTTCACCTGTGAATGTAATTTGAATGACCCTAATGAACTATATACACCTCATGCTGATTCACCCGAAGTCAAAGGAATGGACACCTAATTCGAAAATTTCATGAATAAGTTTCCCACCTATCAACAACCCACAACAGCAAATTGAGATCATAATATAATGCGAACTAACAAATTTCATCCAATGTTCATGAGTTAGATGAAATCACCTATCTATATACTTTGACTCCGGCTCCAAGTCAAAAGAAGGGAGTCGGTGCAGTCGCGATCATTATCGATCCGGTAAAAATAAAACATTATTATTTTGTAGGCTAGAATTTGAATAAACTAACAATATTGCGTATCATGAGGTTTCATCAAGTAAGGTCTCAGAAAAGCCTTAGATATGCATATTCAAAATCTAGTTGTATTCTACGACTCTGAGATAGTGGTCAAACATGTGAGAAATTCCCATACATTGTCTTTCCTCGCATCTAAAATGTTACCAGTCCGAGGTATAGAGTTTAATGAACAAATTTTCCGCTTTAATATAAATTCCATTCCTAGATTAAATAATGTTGAAGTAGATCTATTAGCTGTTGTTCTAAACTTCTTCCGTATATTGTCCCCAAACGTACCTCCGTGGAGCTATTGTTTCACCCATCTATTCCTCGGGAATAGCCAATATCACAAAACTAGAGAATATTTGACGACACGCCAGATCATTAACTTCTCTCAGACATGGAAGAAACCTCCATACTAATAAATGAACAAATGCATCTACGACAATTCTGGTAACGAATTTTTTACTTGCACACCTAATCCAAAATCTCCTGAAGCTCTTTTGGACATGGTAAATTTCATACCCAAATCAGTTGTTAGATCTAGAAAAGTTTTAAGGATTTTGAAGATAAATTTAAAAAGATCGTCAATTGCAAAACCAAATGTTCCTCGTTGTCTTATGAAAAGTCAATTTAGGGACTAGTGAAAACCATCAGTGTATCAACTTAGGCTTATGATGTTCTAGACAAGAAAAAGATGCTTCTGTTATAAATTATTTAAAAGAATTCAAGGATGTCTTTGTATGGAATTACGATGATCTTAAACGCTCGGGATCCTATTATAATAAATATGTCATCCTGATGAAGCTCCCAAACCTTACCCTTCCAAATGTAAACTGAGGGAAAATGAATCCTAAAACTGTAACCACCATACAAAAAGAATTGAATAAACTCCTAAGTGCTAAAATAATCTTTCCTCGCTAGATATACTCAATGGGTATCCAACCAGCCCCAAGTAAGAAAATCTAGAAACTGACTTGTGTTGATTTCCTCAAACCTCAACAAAGCCGCCCGACAAAGATAATTATCCTGTCCCACCCACGGAACATATCCTTCAACAAGTATCCGGTTCTGAAGGTCCATTAGATAGAGCCTTCCGATACAACCAAGGTCCTTATGTCTCCTTCAAAATAACTTAAAACTACCTTTCGTACTCCATGGGCACTTATGCTTATCGCAGTTCCTTTTGGATTGATTAATGCCTGCTACCGTAGAGCAATGGACATTTCTTTAGAGGCTTAATCAACTTATATCTACAAAGACGCATCATCTAGCTCACTTCATCTGTAGAGTATTCGTAAAGAAGAGCATTGAGACTAAATTCCACCCCCTTTCATCTAGTTAACAAGATACCTGTCAATAATTTTGATGTATGCATCACGCGCTTTGTCTTGAAAAGGACGAAGAAGAGAAAGTCTTGTTTGAGTTGCATCCAGGAGAAGCTGGTGGTCACTTCTGTGGCAACACCATCGCCTTCATAAGGTTTTAAGAGCCGGTTACATCACGACGCTTTAGAGACACTCATGCTCTCAGGTCGAAATGTGTCATTTGTCGAAAAAGCATCGTATACATTGAAAAATCAGCCTTCCCTTGCAACCCATAGCTGATTCTCCTTCCAAAGATAATGGGCCTTGATATCATTGGTCAGATAACCATCCATTCTCACAACAACACAAGTATATTGTGATAGCCAATGATTACTTTACAAAATGGTCCTAAGCCACCGCTTAAGAACTCATAACACAAGTCGCGGATCGCTTAAACTCAATATTATCTCTCGTTTTGGTATCCCCGATTGTCTAGTCTTTGATAACGGTTCATACTTTTCTTCTCTATAGATGAGTGATTTCACTTTAGAGAAAGGAATAAACAAGTATCATAGTTACCACCCTTCGTAGTAATAGTTTTACAGACCGATAAACAAGAACTTGATCAAAATTAACAAGAGAACCAAGTATCAGTAATCACAAGAATCACACAAATCACGCGTAATCGGTGGGATGATAGGGTAACACCCAAAGTCAGTATAGGTAACTCCCCTTTTTTCTCTCGCTTATATAGGGAATCCATTCTTCCACCTCACATTCTTTTTCCTTCACTCCAATTGTCACAAAAGTTCAAGAAGAAGATCACTCTTTAGAAAGTCGTATTAACGCTTGGATGAAGTTAGAAGAAGCAGAACCCAAGCTGCCGTAGAACTAGATCAACATCAACAACTCATTAAAAGATGGTCTGACTTAATCAGTCAAGGTGGAATTTTGAAGTAAGCTTATCCTCGCCTTTAAAGTGGGACAAACCACACAGAGGGAAAGGTGAACACACCAAGTTTCAAAATTTGTGGCTTGGGCCATTTTTTATTATTGAAAAGTTGGTCCTAGTTCCTTTCATTTACAAAATCTTGAAGGGCAGCATGACACCTACCCAGTGAATGACCAAGCCCTAAAAGAATATTTCCGCCAATTCACCAATCTCCTTGTATATTATGCAAAATATTTCCTTCTGCTTTTATTTTTCCTTTCCTTTATTTTGTTTTTGATTGATTGGATCGGCTTTTGTGTTTTTAAAACATATGCATGCTTGTACAATGCTCAGTTATTCGTATTAAAGACCATATAGAAAAATTTCTTCTCTTAAATAACTTCTAAAAGGTTGTACCTAACATCAATGATATATTTCTAAAACCGACATTTATGTTGGAAAATTTTGTTGTTTGGAAAGAAGTTTACCAATTTCACCGAGCAAAGTTGTCATGATCATCTATTATCTTACATTAGTCTTTCCGTAATGGAATGACTCAAAAGGGATGTCTCCGCCATAGTAAGTTGTTTTAGAAATAAAACATTTCGAGCTGGACAAAGGACAAGTATCGTAAATTCCTCGAGGTCTAAAAATACGATAATATACCAATATTTTTCGCCATTACCCTGGCCAAATTTATAATAAAATAAAATGTTAATAAGAGTCAGTGGAAGTGTTTGTAAACCCGCTGGGGTACTGAACAAAGTCTCATTGGTAGCTGCAAATGCAAGTATGGTAATTCAAGACAACTTCATTTGGTAATCAACATGCCCTGTTGGTAGCTAAGCAATGTCGCACACGAAAAATCAGAAAAGATATAAGAAACCTCGCTTAAGTCCCTTTATTCGGGATCTAGAGCTTCTTGACAGATGCACGCCCTCAGAGTGGGCTAAATGGCAACCATGTCGAGGCATGGATGCACAAGCTATGCTATGTCCGCCAACAAGTATTGAAGATTTCCATCATTAATATCGCGGACTTACTAATCTTAAGACCGCTATTAGTTTTTATCTTTAAAACATCAACGGAAAAGATGGTAAATGATGATGTTTGTATCATTTTCGTTGTTGTTTTGAGTTGAATTTTTCTCTACTGTCCTAATCCGAATTCATTTCTATCGGGATGTAGATAATCGGCTTTCTCCCAAAGGTGTCTCCATTGTTGGCGCCCACTCTAATTTTTCCATTCTATGTTTTACACCTACATCTTCCGAATCTCAAATTGTCGTCGCATTTGTAAATTAACGATATTTTCATTTCATGACATTTGCAAATTGGTTTCACTTTATTTCTAATGATCAAAGCCGGCCAAAAATCCTCCATCAAGTATTTGAATTGTCATGATTTCGCCCATTGATATTCTCACAAAGGCACTTACCTTTGGTTTATTATTATGTGGTTGAAAAGATTGTTCAAACTATGACATTCTTGCTTTGATTTTGTAACTTGACTTTTATTTGATTGATAAGGTATTGAGCATGTAAATTTATGAATTATACTTGATTTTTTAGGGGTCATGGTTGATTTTGGTTTTATATAATGTGATCCTTACTATTATAAGCTCTTGGTTTATCGATTTTATGAAATCTCTTATCACAATGTTTTATAAACTTTGATTACACATTATGCAACAAGAGCATGGGTAACATATGAGACCGATTTCATATTGAATGGCAATATTCAAATGCCATTGGTTAAACTTTGGTTTTCATTTAATGGTTTGAATTATTATAGCATCTGTTAAACTTTTGGGTTTGTTTTCATATTGGAATAATCGTGGTTTCAACCACATTACGATTGGTATATAAACTATCCATCGCTTAATCCCTCGGGTTGGTCAATAGTTTGATTTTGGTTATGATTGATTGAACAGGGTTGTACTTTTCCATTACTATACTGCATGGCGGTGATAATACCAACACCTTCGTGACGGAGTACCATTAATTCTGTCTTCCCTCTTCATCGTTTGTTAGCTCCAAATGATTTTTGTTCTCGTATGTTTAATCCAACCCTACTATGCGCCCGCATCTTATGGTTCGATCGTATATCGAACTCCAATGGTAGCCGTGCATTGTTGATGTTTGATGGTGCTTTAAAGAGACCTTGAGAGGGAATTCGATGGCTCCGCTCATTCAAAAATTTTGATGGCTTTTAACCCCGGGGTGCGGTTCGCACTGCGATTAACCCTGATGGATGGTTGGTTGATGTGCAATTGGAAATTGAAGGATAATTTCTTAGTTTAACCACTACCAGCTTCCAACAACGTAGGTGGTCAAAAAATTTAAGTGAAGATGTCCTATGGATATCGCTTCCAAATACCTAGGTGAGCTCTTCAGGACAAAGGTTTTCCCGCCAATATGCTCAAGCAACGTTGGCAAGACTTGTTGATGATAACCAAGCAGCTCATCACCATGCAGGGTCAAAGATGGTTTCATTTTCTTGTACCACCTTCGCCTACTCTATGTTTTTCATGGGTTATGAGCTTACTATGCCTTACTACTTTCATAGGATTCTGTTTAAAATGTCTAAAAAATACAAACTAACCATGTCGATAACAACTCATTTCATTTTGGGTTAATTAAAATGCTTATGGTTTGTCAGCCTGGGTTACGCTTTGTGACTTGGAATGATTTTCTTATTCAATAATTTCAGGGACTCAAGCCCACCAATAAAATTGACAAACCCGCAGGAGCGAGAGTAAGTCGGGCAAGCACTGCGGCCTTATAGTTCTCTGCTACCTAAACCCCTACCGACTCACCTATTGACCTACCCACTTCTGTCACCAAGGATGTGGAAAAAGTTAAACCTGGCTAAAAGGCCTAAGTCCAAACCTACTTTGAATTATAAAGGTAAGAAGAACGCCTGGTTAATAGATACAGAACAAACCAAAGACTCCCTCACAACCCCTCGACCCTATCATGGTGGAGGAAGATTCTCGACTCGGTGGTTGAACGCTAATTGGCAAGTGAGTATCCCTATTCTCGGTCTCAGGACAAACCCTCATACGATTTTGTCAAAACCTACCACCTTGCTTGTGTGCGATCCCACTATCCGTGCATCAAATGCCTTAGAAACCCCCTTGCGACTCTTCAAAAACCCTCCTGCTCTATCCGAATCCAAATGGCTTCCACCATGTGATCGGGTAGTGGCTCATGGTTAGAAAGGTATTACCTTGATGTGCCAATGTTGTAGTCCAAAATTCATGCTCTAGAAGATCAAGTTGCAAGGCTCTCTAGTCAAAAGGATAAGATGACATCCACTGATAAGAAACAACAATGTATGCTCTATTCTTAGTAATCGTGGAGTCGCATACATCTACGTCAATTCAAGATTGTCATAGCTCGAGCACCCTCATTGGTATGACTATCACTTGTTTATTTGACAAACTCTTAGCTCTGTTTGTAGCGTGGATTTTGTTTGACACATAAGCATGCATTATTGTATATACTTTTGTTTTAAGATCTAAATGAATTTCGCTTCCAATTAGCTTTGATAGGACGATTGATTCTATTGATCGTGTAATGGATTTGATTGTTTTAATTTAGCTTCAATTGGATAATTACCGACATTGAAGTTGTTAATATTTTAAATGCTGCTCGGTATTTCAATTTCAAACATAGTCAATGCTTCGATTCTAAATTGGTTATAATCTATAATGCGATGTGGTCGGAAATAATGGTTAGTTGTTAAGATTATATTCCGTGTCTTTTGACCAATTCAAACATCATTCTGTTAATGCATAACCAAATTGCTAATAGATATGAGTCATAACTGTCATACCCAACTAATCGATTCGCATTGTTTGACCGTATATCATTCGCTCATATTGCAACAAATATATTGTTTAAATTTGATTTGGAACTAGCATTATGCCCAAGATTACATTTGTTTCTATATTTGACCGACACAATTCGATTTTGATTGTTGCCCATGGTTATCATCGTTGATGACACGATCACATGATCATTTTTTTTATCAAACGCTTCAACCATTGTAATCTATGGCTAAGTTTGATGAATGCTTATTTGGAAATGATCGTAACAGTTTTTCCATATTGGTATTCGATTGAAACAACATGAATCGTATGCACATTGTTGTAGCCGTGACAAATCAATTCTGACATGTTCAATTATGATTGTATTGATTATGATCATGTTGGAATTAAATCAGATTCATACCTATTACGATTCACCATTGATTTTCATTTGGATATGAAACAGTCTCATTACTTTTTGACCCGTTTTTATGGTAAAAGAAAACAGATCATTCTTACCCTGGCCTGATTGTATCCTTTTCGATTTTGTTAATTTGAATGATAAAATCATTTGAATCATAGTGATTCGCTTTGGATATTTATTAAAGAAAATTAAATTGGATTATCTTAAAAAGATTTCATTTGATTTACATCTGATCCTATATGTTATTTAGACTAGCTACGTAATCAAATGATCAGGCCAAGTCCTAGGACTTTTTATTATCTTTGTTAATCAAATATCTTCTAATTTTGATACTGGTGGTTCTCATTGCGTGTAAAATTGAAATTGCAATTCTGAGTTGATGAGCGCTAGGGGATGTTTCAAGATTTCACTTGCATTTCATTTTCTTAGTTTAGGTGATTTTGGGATATCTCCCGATTATGTAAAACACTTGATAATATCCACAAGGAAGTTTTTACCTCGCGGAAGAGACTCCATATATACTTATGATTTCAGGGATAATTATATCCTCATTCATGGGAGAATAAGGATATGGAGTTCTAATACAACCTGAAGCAGAATTCCAGGTTTTGTCGAGATTTAGTTTCCTAATATATCAACATTCTTTGTTTCACATGTTATGTATATCAATTAGACCGGGTTTATGACTACTTTAGCTATCTAAATCAAATGCAAATGATATAATTTTAATCATTGTAATTCATATCCGTTTTTTCTTCCAAGCGTATAAAAGATATAACAATTGTTTAATTCAGCTTTGAATGACAGTTTATCTTCTTCATAATTTGAATTATCATATACAAGTCCTTTCATAATGTGTTTCCCTTATTGCAGAGTTTTGTAATCATATAGTTGTTATGATCTTTTATGTCTTGTTTGTCCCAAGTACACTCAAAAGAGAAGCACAACTAATCGCTTACTTAAAAGCTACTGGACTAACCAAGGTGAGCTTCCTTCGACTAGCTTAGAAGTCATCACACACAGGACAAATCTGGAATGTTTTTCCAGGTCAGTTTGTCATTTTTTGTTTAAGTAGTTTAGTTTAGATATAAACTTAATTAGATTTTATATTAGATTGTTTAATTTCTTTAAACAAATACATTAGATTGTTTTAATTTCAAAGAGTTTTTACTTTTCTATAAAATATGTAAAATCAAAAACAGCATTGATGTCTTTAAGCATTTCCTAAAACACCTTTAAGTTTCAGCAGGTTTTAATTAAATCTGTGGATTGTTTATATTGTATATTTGTGAATAAGTACTATGAACTGTTAATTAGATAGCTGATTTGAGTTAATATAACATTAATTAGTAGATTGTATAATAGAACAGTTAGAGTAGCTCTTGTACTTAATTATTAGCTCATTTAGTAGTCTGCCTTAATTAGATTAAAGTGTGTTAGTTTCTATTTCCTTTAGTTAGATTTGTTTTGCATTAGTTTTAGTTATTTTAGTTAGTTTCCATTTGTGAGCCTAGATAGATGATAGTTTAGACTAGTTTCTTTGTCTTTAAAAGACCTAGGGTGGCCAACGGAGTCAGCAGTCCTGCCGAGGCCCATTCCAAACGGGCTTGCTATTTAGACAACCCTGACCGGCTCCACTTCTCTCAATCGGGATTCCATGGGACATTTTCGGGTCAAGCAATACAGTTCCTTGTAACCCGCCCATCTTCATTCAATTTATTACTCAGATACCCACTTTGTGCGTATCACATTCTTATCCTTTGGTGTTGTAACCAATTCTAAGTGTCATTTTTCTCTATTTGATACAATTCTTCATCCATGGACTTATTCCAAAATTCATCGTTGTCGGCTTCTTCAAAACAGTCTGGTCTTTAATCAGGATGTGAGGCAAGTAGGTTTGTTTGTTCTGGTGAACACATTTTTTTTCTAGTCTCAACCCCTGCATCTGTTCCTGAGCAATCTACGTGAAGGATGATTTTTTTGTACTTGTCTACTAGGTGTTTTTGGAGGCACTTGCTGAACTTGTTCTTTTGCTCGCCAAATCCTCTTCATCTTCTTTTTAATCTTTTGCTTCTTCTCTGTAAAGTTGTTCCATTGATCTATTTTCTCTCCTTGAGTTCTTGTTCACTATACTACTGTCTACTTGTTTCATCAATTGTTACATTGATGCTTTCCACAACTTTGTTCAATCTCAGGTTGTAACACTTGTATGATTTCATTGTACTTGAGTAACCAACAAGTGCTCCTTTGTCCACACGAGAGTCAAACTTTCCCATTCTGCCATTTCTATTTTGATGTAGCATTTGCTTCCAAAAACTCTGAAGTGCTTCACATTTGCTAGTCTTCCTTTCCATAGCTCGTAGGGAGTTTTGTCAGTGTTGTTTTTTAGCGTTAATTTGTTTTGAATGTGAACTATTGTATGCACTGCCTATTTCCAAAAAATATCTTTCAATTTGGAATCCATTAGCATTGTTCGAGCCATTTCCTGTATTGTTCTGTTGTTTCTTTCAACAACTCCATTATGTTGAGGTGTCCTAGCCACAAATAATTTTCTCTTTATTCCATGATTGCTGCAGTAGTCCATAAATTCATTTGAAGTGAACTCTCCTCCATTATCAGATCTCGAGCATTTGATTTTTGAATCCATTTCATTTTCAACCATTTCCTTGTAGATCTTGAAGTTTTCAAAAGCTTCTGACTTATTCTTGAGAAATCAAACTGCAGTCATTCTTGTATAATCATCAATTAATAACATAAAGTATTTCTCACCTTTTAAACCCTTTTTTTGTAGTTTGTCCAACTAAATCAGTATGCACAATTTCCAATGGTCTTGTCGTTGAATATTCCTTTGATTTGAACCTGGTCTTTGTTTGCTTTCCTTATTGACAATGCTTGCATAAATTGTTGGTTGGTTTCGTGATCTGGGGAATTTCTCTGACTGCTTCTCTTTTGCTGACTTTAACAAGGTTATCAAAATGTATGTGACCCATTCTTTTGTTCCATAGCCAAATTTCATCTTCCTTTCCTAGAAAACACTTTTCATTTCCAATTTCACTTAACACATATATGTTTCTTGAATTTCTCGCAGCTGTAGCAATTAATTTTCCTGAACCTTCTTTTCTTATCTCGCACTTGTGTGAATCGAAAGTAACTTTATGAACTTGGTCACACATTTGACTCACACTTAGAATATATGTTTCATATATTCTACTAGTAGAACATTTTCTGCTTTTGCATTCTTGTTCCCAATTCTCATTGTGCCTTTTCCATTGATTTTAGATGAATCATTATTTTTGAAGGAGACTCATCCATATCTTTACTCTCTTAATGTAAGAAACTTGTCTCTATCACCTGTCATGTGTTTTGAACATCCATTGTCAACATACAAACCATGTTTTTTTTGCTTAGCTTGTAGAGAAAGTCTGCATTCTTCATTGTTGTACTGATTCTGCTTTCTTATCCATGTCCTTTTCTGAGGTTCATGTCTGTGATTGTTGTTGTTCTGTTGTGGTTCTCTAGGAGGGATTGTCATTCTGCAATCTTTGGCCATGTGTCCAAAGTTGTTACACTTGTAACATTCCACTTCAGTGCTTAATGATTCAAACTTGTTGTAACTTCTTCTTTGTGTTTCACTAGGCCTTCTTGGATAACCCTTTGGTGTATGACTTTTAAAGTTGTTTATGTTCTTGTTGTTAGCTCTGCAATTTACAACTTTATGTCCAAAATTATTACATGCATAAAATAAACCAAAAAAGATAGTTTGATACTTGGGAGTTGAAGATCTTTTGAAAGGAAGTGCTCTTATGAATCCTTCTTCTTCTTGAGACCTATTTGTTTCTGTCGGTCATTGATTATGAAATTTGAATCTTCTTGATGGAGGAGTATCCCTGCAATTTTCTCTGTAGACCTTCCTATCTTCTTTGATTGTTTATGCATATATTTTTGTATATGTTTCTTGTTCTGTTGTTTTGGAGCTTGATCCATTTTCTGTCTGATTGTATCCAAGTCTAGACTTGTCATGATTAGGCCTTTGACTGTTGATAATGTCATTCAAAAATTTTGAGTTGTTCTGCATAAAAAAAAATTGAAGATCCTTTCTTAATGTGACAATTTCTGCTTCCAAATTTTTGATGATCCTGTCTCTTCCTTCTAGCTATTCTTTGAGTGCTTCATCAATTCTTTTATCTTCTTCAATTTGAACCTTCAAATTTGTGATCATTTATTCTAATTCCTGGGTGTCTTCTTTCTTGTCTAGTTCTGCTTGTAGCTTCTTGTTTTTCCTCTTTTCTCTTCTGATAATTTCTATGGCACTCATAAATTCCTCTCGGTAGTCAACTTCTGCCTCTTCAATTTATTCTTTGACTTCTTCATATTCTACTTCAGAGTCTTCCACTGCCATGAATAGAACTCTTTCTGTCTCTCTGTCACTGACTTCATCTTCATCTGATGATGATATGTTTTCTTTGGTGCATAAGCTTTTCTTGAAAACTTTCTTTGTGGTTATTTTTCCTTTATATGTTTGTTTTCTTTTTGAGTCACCTTCATCATTTCTCTTTTTCTTATGAGGACATTTGTTAGCAAAATGACCAATACCATCACAATTAAAACAAATTAAATGAAGCTTACCTCTATACCTACCGTCAGTTCCCTTGTTCAGTCTTCTGAAAAAGTTGGCCACTTCTTCATCATCTTCTGAGACGTCACTATTGTTGCTATGTTATTTTTCTTGTTGCTTTCCCTTTTGCTTTGACCTTTTGCATGCTTTTAAGTATGATTATTTTAGATATGGATTTTCGTGTTCAATTCTCATTTCATATGCTATGAAGATTCCATGTAGTTCGTCCATGCTTATTGAGTTTAGATCTGCTCTTTCTTCTAGTGCTGATATCTTAGGGTCAAATCTAATAGGAAGAGATCTTAGTACCTTTCGAAGAATTACCGATTCTTTTATTTCTTCTCCCAATCCCATGATTGCATTTACTGTTTCATCGACTAGTAAGAAGTACGCTGCAATATTCTCATCTTCCTCCATCTTTAGTTGTTCGAACTGACCTCTGTAAGTTTGAAGCTTTGCTACTTTGACTTTTGAATCTCCTTCATAAATCTTATGAAGTTTGTCCCAAAT